>APFE030345571.1:3513-28131 GCA_000404065.3 Pinus taeda
AAATATTAATGATTATTTAAATATTTATAATATTTAATTTAAAAATAAAAAACCAAAAATCTTATCTACTTAATTGAAAAATAAACGCACCAATTCTTTAATAATCTCTGAACTTCTTTACCCTTAAAATCATTTTTTTCTTTCTTTCTTTCAAAAACTCATATCACGCGTGTAATGAATGGAATACATAAATAGAGCTCTATTCTGTGAGGTAAAGGTTACTCTAACCGGGTGAGGCAACCTCGACTATAGAGAGAAGGCCATATATACTCAACCCTAGGGGTGAGTGAAGTGAGGGTGGGGGAAGGGCATAGCTTAGTTGTCCATCTATGGGTCCATAAACATCTATGCCGTTGATACTTAATCTTCAACGCCATAAAAAAGTGATATGGTTCAAAATTGTCGTTCCACATGTTCGAAAAAATCTAGAAGCATGAAACCGAATCAAGACCTTGCGGATATGCGTACGATACGGGTACTTTTGGTGTTCCCTGGTATGTTGTATTATAAACGTTAATTAAAGAATTAAACCTTAAATTATTATTATTGATATAAAAGAATTAATATATAATTTAAATATTTTTCTGTGATTAGGGTAAGTTTAGGCTGGGATGAGTCTGTTTATTGGTATAGAAGAATAATAAATTAATTTATAGTGTAATGTTATTATAAGATTTGTGTGAAGCATTTTGGAATAGTTTAATTTGATTTTTTATTTATATTGAAAATTTTTTTTCATTTGAAAAAATATTGAAAATGTTTAATTTATAATAAATTTTATTACAATATTATGGCTTATCAATACTACATGTTCAAAAATTAACTCACACATTTTTAATTAATTAATTTAATTAAAAAGACAAAAAGAACCTAACTATTTCGGAAATAAATCTTAACATTTTATTTTATTTGTGCATATTATTATGAATATTCTAAAATATTTCATGAAATTTAAATCCCTAACATCCACCTAATAATTATTGATAATTAATTTAAAACTAAATAAACTCTATAATAATTAAATATTTAAAAACAATTATCATAAACTACTCTATAAATACCCCGGATGCGGGTGAAAGGACGAGTGGCAGTGAGGAGCCACATGACAGCCATGTGCTACCTCGTGCTTAAGATGAGCATTCAATACGTTCCTCGCCGCCATGGAATATATGTACAGATCGAGCGTCAGGTATTCAATGGAAATTCCGGTTAACTGGTGCGACTGCAAATCGCAGTTATGGCAAACAGGTTTCGAGGGATGGCTGGAATTGTTAAAAAGGGAGATGGATTGGGTCACGAAGTTCAGGTTACTGTGTGCGGTTTCACCTTCCAAGCTACAACTCTTGCTGTTAACGCCTGCGTCCACATCGTTGAAGGCTGTCTCAAGCCCGAAAATTCTGTTGGTTGCTGTCTGTGTTCGGTTGGGTGGCGTCTCAAGTCTGTGGGGCACTGCTTCAACTCTGTTTGGTGTTGTTCCTCGCTGGGAAGATCCTCTGTTTCAGCATTTCTACACGCCTCCGGTGCTCCTGCAAAGATGGTCAGACGTAGGGGTTCTGCTCGGGGAGGGCTGTCTCGTCCTCCAGGCACAAGGCCCCGCCTTCACTGTTGCCGCTGTCACTGCCATGGAGGGGCTAAAGCCAACCCCATCCAGGCTAGCCAATTCATGGATGCGAGCAACCCAAATTCCGATCCGGCTCCTTCAGCTGCATTCGGTTCCGCCATCTTCACCTTCGGCAGCGCGATGGACAAACCCCGAATTAATGCACATGTCTCGGTTCTATTCCTCGAGGAATCTCAGGACGGTGAAGGAGGTTCGCGCAGTTTGGAGAAGCTCCCAGGTGGAAGCTCGGACGATGACGAGAAGAAACCAGTGGGGGCGCCTAGGCAAGATCCTAAAAGCCCTCAGGCTCAGAAGGCGTCGACTTCCAAGGAGGAAATTGAGGATGATTGGGACTCCTTGCGAGAGAAGTATGGATGGTGCAGGGTGGTCGAGGAGAAGCCGGAGGAATAGCCCTCCACTGGTTCACACTCTCTTCATCCATTTCTGTTCAGGTTCTGTTTTGGTTAATGGCTATGTCTTATGTCTTTTCTGGTTCAAGTCCATGTCTATGTTTGCTCCTGTTAATTTTGTATGGCCTCTCAGGGAATTCGTTGAAAGTCTTATGAAGCCCCTACATGGGAAGTATTGTTTTGCTCTTGTGCCCCTGCGTGGGACGACTCTGTTTGGTCTGGTTCCTTTGTCGTGTTACAATGGCTCTGTATGGGTAGTTCGGTCTAGTTGCGATGCCCTTGCGATGGCTGGTTTTGTTTTGCGAAAGCCTGGTCCAAAGAGCCACAATTGGCCTTGGGCACACTGACTCTATGTATGTAATATTTTCCTGTATATAATACAATAGCATAGATTTACCGAGCAAAAATAAAAACCTACTTTATAAATAATAAACATATTGATTATTTATGGTTTAAAATTTTAAAAATTTCATTTTCCTCTTTTTTACACATTTATATCTTTTCTATATTTACCTCTTTTCCAATTATAAACTATAATAAATATATATATATTTTTTATTTAATTTTTTTTTATATAATTACGAAAACTATTTAAATAATAAATTTATTTGCCTTTACGTATAAATTTCAAAATCCACCTCAATTTAAAAATCCACATCTTACTACTTCTTATACTTAATATTAAATTGTTTTCAACCTTTTAAATTCACATTTTAATTAAAACAGAAATTCAGTACAACATATTACTCAATTTTTTCATACATTTTTATAAGAAACCTGTTAAGCTTCTATGCTTAAAATTTCTCAAACTTCTATGTTTAAAAACTCTAATTTCTCAAATTTCTCAAACTTCTATGTTTAAATACGCCACTGTGGATCGCATTGCTATTCAACATTCTTCAATTCATTGTGCGCCGAGATTAAATGTATATATCCTACTCATTGATACTGCTCATTACCGGATATAAACCAAATTAAATTGATCGATTTTTATTGAAAGTCACAAGTACTACTTCACTAACAAAGTAAATGTTATACAAATGAGATGGATTAATACGCTCTTACCATTTGGATTTGAGGTTTATGTTTTCAAATAATCAAATTGTAAAAACAAAAATTTAATTAGTTTGAACCCAGAAGCTGCACCATTTTATCATGCCCGAGCTCTAATCACAATATATGGGTTATGACTGGGTCCTACCGTACATGTCATATAAACTAGTAAACCAGACGCACCATTGTTATGTGTTGACTAAACGCGTGTATCCAGACCGGGACTCCTCGTACTCAAAAGATGAAAACTAAAATGACACATCTTATGCAACACATACCTACGTGTATGTCTACGTACACGTCAGCTCAAACGAATAAAACGACACACCATTTGCAACACATACCTACGTGTATGTTTACTTACACACCCGCTAAAATGAATAAACAGGAAGGACGGTGGTTTGGATGAATAGAGGTTACAAGTTCAATCCTCGGCAACCACAATTTCTATAGGAGGCAATAACGTCTTAAATTTGGAATAAAAAATGACGGTGGGGCCAAAGTCAAATTTCTGGAAATAATATGTTAAGTGTGAAGCCAAATTCATGTAGGATTCTAGATCAGATCTTTCTAGATCTCTACGATTCTAGACCATTCTACACTGCTATTAGTTTCTAGATCATTTTAGATTTCCATCTGAATCACATACAGGATTCTAGATCCTTCTTCTGCCTCTATAAATTTGTAATTTCTTTGGCCAAGGAAAGCAAGCAAACCAAGGCCCAAGCCTGTTATGTAATGTGAAGTGATTTCTGTTATCCAATGATTGTTTTCTCTATTCCACTGTTTTTGACTGAGTAATCTTATTGTTTCTCCATTTGTCTGTCTCTGTGAATTATTCTTTGCTATTGTCGTCTAAGTCTTTGAGTATAAATCTGCGATGTGTTATGTGTGCTCTGATCTAACCACTGGTACCAAAGCCAAAGGTCTCGAGTTCGAAACACACCTGGCTCGCGTTGAGGGGGGAGATTGTTGCGCTTCCTGTTGTTGGTATCAGAGCTAGGGTTGAATATCCACTGTGCAAGCCGCTTAGTGCCATCGCCTTGCTCTGGCAGTGTTCGTTAAAACGTTGGCTGTTACCTCTGGAGCTGTTGAAGGCTCTGTCTAGAAAATCAGAAATCCCTACAAAGGAGAGAGTCGAGGAAAGGGCACTGTCCAGGGAATAGCTGATGAACACTGGAATTAAAAGACAGTTGTTACAAGAAAAACAAGGTCGTGGATCTATGTTGAAACGTGTTGCTGGAGTTTGAAACGTGGATATTTGCGGAGTTTGGAGTTGAAACGTGGTGTTCATATGAAGAAGTTGAGCGGGGCTAATTTTGCCCTATGGAAATCACAGATGGAGGATATACTGATTCTAAAGGATCAGTATTTGCCGATTGAGGGGACAACAAAGAAACCCTCATCGATGACAAATGAAGAGTGGAATAAGCTAGATAGAAAGATGATTGCAACAATCTGCCAATATTTAGCAAATAATGTTTATTTCAGTGTGTTTGGAGAAAAGACGACAGAAGGATTATGGAAGAAGCTCCATGATCTATATGAGAAGAACACGGCATCAAACAAAGTGTTCTTGATGAAGAAGCTTTATAATCTCAAAATGAAGGAGGTTGCTTCAGTCGCTGAGCACTTGAATGCATTTAATATTATTACTAATCAACTTGCCTCTGTTAAAATCATTTTAGATGATGAAATTAGAGCTATTTTGCTAATGTTTTCTATGCCAGACAGCTGGGGAAATTTAATTGTAGCTATGAGCACTTCAACAACTACAGGGACCTTGAAGTTTGATGATGTCAGCAGCAGTTTAATGAATGAGGAGCTGCGACGCAAGTCAATTGCGGAAAACCAAGGAGGAGAAGCTCTAGCTCTAGCTGATCGTGGTAGTAGAATGGATCAAGGCCGGCAAGGGCGATCAAGATCGAGAGACCGATCAAAATCAAGGAGAGGCAGAATCATCTGCTTTTATTGTAGCAAACCTGGGCACATGAAGAAAGAATGTCAATTCTAGAAGAAAGGACAAAAGGATCAGAGACCGTCCAGTACAAATCATAAGTCATCCAACACAAATGAAGGTGAGACTACTGGTGTAGCCACAGATGGTGATGTGTTGTTTACTATTTCAGTAGAAGATGCATGTGTATATACATCTAGCAGTAGCTTTGATTGGATCCTTGACTCTGGGGCATCTCACCATGTAACCCCATGCAAAGATAGTTTTATTTCATATAATCCTGGTGATTATGGTAGAGTGCATTTGGGGAATAATCATTTTTGTGGTATTGTTGGAGTGGGAGATGTCCAGATCAAGATGAAAGATGGACAAGATATATTGTTGAAACAAGTCAGGCATGTACCAGAAATGCGCATGAGTTTAATCTCCATGGGACAACTGGATGATGAAGACTATTCGACAAGCTTTGGAAAAGGAGGCTGGAAAATTAGCAAAGGTGCATTGGTCGTAGCCAAAGGACCCAAGACAGGAACATTATACACATTGAAGACACTGATAGAAAAATCAGATTTGGCTGCTGTCAGAAAAGAAGGAAATTCAGCAAATCTGTGGCATAAGCGTTTGGGTCACATGAGCGAGAAGGGCTTAAAAATCCTTGTTGATAAAAATTTATTGCCAGGTTTGAAATCTTACAATCTTAATCTTTGTGAGCATTGTATATATGGTAGACAAAGAAGGGTTTCATTCCTTAGAGGTGGCCATGATAGAAAGAAAAAATGTGTTAGAATTGGTACAACTCAAGATGTGTTTGGGCCTGTTAACATCAAATCATTAGGAGGAGCATCATAATTTTGTAACATTTATAGATGATGCATCGAGGAAGGTTTGGGCATATCCTATGAAAAATAAAAGTGAAGTGTTTGGAATATTTCAGAAATTCCATTTTGTTGTTGAAAGAGAGACTAACAAATTGCTGAAGTGTTTAAGAACAGATAATGGTGAAGAATATTGCTCAAATGCATTTAAGGAATATTGTAACAGGTTTGGCATAAAGCATGAGAAGATTGTGCTTGGTACTCCTCAACGGAATGGTGTCACAAAAAGGATGAATTGCACCATTATGGAAAATGTTGAAAAATGTGCAACAAGAAATGCTAAATTTAGAATGTGCTAAAAATAGAAGTGTTAAAAATAGCATGTCTAAAAATAGCAGTTTGGCTAGGAAGGTCATTGGCCACCTTGGGTGAGAGGTGAAACTGCTAAAAATAGAAACTTCTAAAAATAACATTTATGGGTCCCTTCCTATTTTTAGCAGTCCCCGGTTTAACTATAGGAAGTAAAAACGAATTTGGTCTTACCAGCAGTTTAAAATATTAATTAATTAATCTCCATGAGTTAATTAATTATGAAAAATTAAACTTGAAGTCTTTGTGAGATCATGCAATTAATTTCTCCCTTGATTTAGGAATTTATCCCTTGATTAAAGGAGATAAGGTTCAGTGCTATAATGAGAGAATCAGTTGACTTAGTTTAACTTAGTCAAGTCCAGTTAGATTATTTTAACAAGTTGTTAAAATAATAAAATATAGTTTGTTAATGCTTGCATGCATGTGACAACTATTATTTTAGATAACTGAGAATTCACTCATAAATAACTGTGGCATGTCAGTTCTGTCAGAGACCCAGTTGAGATCAGATGTGGGAAAATGTACATCAGATGCTTGGATATTTCTAGTAAGTATTCCTTGCATGGAGAAGGATCTATTATGGGAGATTGGAGGACTTGTGGCCTATATATTGAGGCCTAGGTAGTCCATGATTTTTATCTTCTGATTGAAGATCATCAGGATTTTATGATTACAGAGAGAGCATGATAGCTATTAAGTTGATTCTTTTTGTATGTTGTTGAGGATCTACACTTGATTGATAATACAGTGTTGGGGTTGGTGCTTTCCCCTGGATATATCTTGTCTTATATGTGATTAATTCTCTTGATCAGTTATGCATGTTTCTACTTGATGTTGCTCATGATTTCGATTATGCTTCTGCTTAATGTTTTGTAGAAGCAGAACAAGTATTATGCTTTAGGACATTGCATATATCGGTTTGTTCTACAAGTGAAATTTCTACGTGGTATCAGAGCACGAGTGATCAAACAAGAACAATATACTGAGAGGAGATTTCAAAGTTTTGAGTTTTGAGCTGAGAGTTTGCAGAGCAGATCTGAAAATTTCTATACAAAATTTTCAGAAATAAATAGCAGATTTGGATTCCTTGTGGAAAAATACCAAAAAAAAAAAAAAAATCGGCTGAATCGAAGTTCGGATGAGGGAGATATCGTTGATTTAAAATCAGTTTTTTTCTAGAAAATTTCGTGACAACGGAAAAGTGGAAATAGATTGGTGTGCTAGCCAAGACCCTGTATGCACTTGAAGTACAAGATGCATGCAAAGCCTTGAGGAGCAAGGAAAAGGTTAGAGACTTGGTAGTTGAGAGGGAGAGTATATTACCTCTCAACATGCAACGCCAGAAGAAGTCTCTGACAATTTTGGAGGAGCCACGATTGGTGCAACAGCTTCAGGAGATTGTGGAGCAGCCATAACAGGGGAAGCTGAGTGGAGATCGAGTAAAGACATCTACTCATGCAGAGACCTCCAGTAGGAGGAAACTTCGAGCCAGGTGGGTTGAGGGATCACATGCAGCCATACCTCCAAGTAGGAGGTGGGGCGATGTGGAGTGATCGTCCCATGGATGAGGGGCAGGATCCTTGAGGTACCCAACCTCTTGGATGAGACCTTGCTATGAGAGCCCCGATGTGGAGTAGTAGGAACTGACTGATTGGGTAGAGACAGATGCGGATGGAGCGGCAGAAAGAGCGATAGTGCAGGGAATCCCAGGACAGCGCATAGCTAGCAGGTTGCAGCAATGCGAGAGGTACAAGTGTTTTGCACAGTGCTAGGTGGCACAGAGAGGTGTGCAATGGTGCGAGATGCATGGAGATGTTGCAGTAGCGCAAATGTCAGAGAGGGAGCATTTGTGAGCAGCAAGTAGAGCTTCAACATCAGAGTATGTTCCTAGCCCAACAGAGTGGTCAGTTGGGAGTGTTTTTGTTCCAAGTGTTGTTGGAGCAAGTGGACCGGGTAGATGTGTTGCATGCAGAACATTCTAGAGTTACATGATGGGGTTCAAGAGAAAGTCTTTCTTGTTGAGAGGGAGTGTTGAAAAATTTGCAATAAGAAATGCTAAATTTAGAATGTGCTAAAAATAGAAGTCCTAAAAATAGCATGTCTAAAAATAGCAGTTTGGCCAAGGAGGTCATTGGCCACCTTGGATGAGAGGTGAAACTGCTAAAAATAGAAACTTGTAAAAATAGCATTTCTAGGTTCCTTCCTATTTTTAGCAATCTGTGGTCTAACTATAGGAAGTAAAAACGAATTTGGTCTTACCTACAATTTAAAATATTAATTAATCAATCTCCATGAGTTAATTAATTATGGAAAATTAAACTTGAAGTCTTTGTGAAATCAAGCAATTATTTTCTCCCTTGATTTAAGAATTTATCCCTTGATTAAAGGAGATAAGGCTCAGTTCTATAATGAGAGAATCAGTTGACTTAGTTTAACTTAGTCAAGTCCAGTTAGATTATTTTAACAAGTTGTTAAATAATAAATATAGTTTGTTAATGCTTGCATGCATGTGACAACTATTATTTTAGATAATTGAGAATTCACTCATGGATAACTATTGCATGTCAGTTCTGTCAGAGACCCAGTTGAGATCAGATGTGGGACAATGTACTATCAGATGACTGGATATTTCTAGTGAGTATTCCTTGCATGGAGAAAAATCTATTATAGGAGATTGGAGGACTTGTGGCCTATATATTGAGGCCTAGGTAATCCATGATTTTTATCTTCTGATTGAAGATCATCAGGATCTTCTTATTACAGAGAGCGCAGGATAGCTATTGCGCTGATTCTTTTTGTATGTTGTTGAGGATCTACACTTGATTGATAATACAGTGTTGGGGTTTTATGCTAGTGCTTTCCTCTGGATATATCTTGTGTTATGTGTGATTAATTCTCTTGATCATTTATGCACGTTTCTACTTGATGTTGCTCATGATTTTGATCATGCTTCCGCTTAATGTTTTGTAGAAGTAGAACAAGTATTATGCTTTAGGACATTGCATATATCGGTTTGTTCTACAGGTGAAATTTCTACAGTGCGAAGTATGTTGTCCAATTTTGATTTGGTGAAGAATTTTTGGGTTGAAGCAATTAGGACCGCTTGCTACCTCATAAATAGATCTCCAACTACAGCCTTGGATGGCAGTATCCATGAAGAAGTTTGGACTGGTAAGAATTCGAATTATTTTCACTTGAAAATCTTTGGATGTGAAACATTCGTACATATTCCCAAAGAAAATAGAACTAAGCTAGATGATAAATCTATGAAATGCATTTTTTTGGGATATGCGGATGAAGATTTTGGTTATCGTCTATGGGATCCAGTACAACATAAAATTATTAGAAGCAGGGATGTTATATTTAATGAGTTAGAAATGTTCAAGAGGACTGTAGGTGAGTTGGAGGTCAAGAAGGTTATTGACAGGTTTGAAGAGCAGTAGGAAAGCATACCACCAATACAAGAAAATGAACAGCAAATTCAGGAGCATGAAGAACAACAAGTGGAAAATAATGAACAACAAGAAGGAATCTTGCAGGAACCTTTACAGGAGATTCAACCTAATAATGCACCACCACAGTTGGTTCGCAGATCTTCTAGGCCTCATAAGCCTTCACAAAGGTATCCTCCTTCAAACTATATTTTGTTGACTGATGAAGGTGAACCTAATTGTTTTCAAGAAGTTTGTAAAGTCAAGCACAGTAAAGAATGGAAGAAAGCAATGGAAGAAGAAATGAACTCTTTGCAGGAAAATAAAACTTGGGAGTTGGTAAACCTCCCAAAAGGTAGAAAGGCTCTACAAAACAAATGGGTGTACAAGATTAAGCATGGAGGTGACGAAAAGAAGGAGGGGTATAAAGCAAAACTGGTAGTGAAAGGTTTTGCCCAAAAAGAAGGTATTGACTTCACTGAAATTTTCTCACCTGTTGTTAAAATGTCATCCATTAGAGTCATTCTTGGTCTAGTTGTTGCTTTAGACCTAGAATGTGAACAGTTAGATGTAAAAACCGCATTCCTTCATGATGAATTGGAAGAAGAAATTTATATGCAGCAGCGAGAAGGCTTCATAGAAAAAGGAAGAGAAGGCCTTGTTTGTAGGTTGAAGAAGAGTCTCTATGGGTTGAAACAGGCACCTCGACAATGGTACAAGAAATTTGATTCATTCATGTTGGAACATGGTTTTCAGAGGTTGGAAGCTGACCATTGTGTCTATATCAAGAGGTATGATCAAGGAAAGTATATCATTATTATTGTTATATGTGGATGACATGTTGATTGTTGGGCATGATAAGAATAAGATCAATAGGTTGAAGAAAGATTTGGGTAGAAAATTTGCAATAAGGATTTGGGACCAACTCAACAGATATTGGGCATGCGGATTATGCGTGGCAAGAAAAACAAAAGGTTGTGGCTGTCACAAGAAAAATATATCAAGAAGGTGCTTGATAGGTTTAATATGAAGGATGCCAAGCCAGTTGGTACACCCATTGCAGCTCACTTCAAGTTGAGTACTGAATTATGTCCTAGTGATGACAAGGAGAAAGAAGAGATGAGCAGGATTCCTTATGCTTCAGCAGTTGGCAGTTTGATGTATGCCATGGTATGCACACGACCAGACATTGCATATTCAGTGCGAGTAGTGAGCAGGTTCCTTGCCAATCCAGGCAAACAACATTGGCAAGCAGTGAAATGGATTTTGAGGTATCTCAAGGGTACTAGTCATTATTGTTTATATTTTGGTCATGATGAGACTGTGCTTGAAAGATTTACCGATGCAGATATGGCTGGAGACATGGATACCAGAAAGTCCACTACAGGTTATTTGTATACATTTGCAGGTGCAACGATATCTTGGGTGTCAAGGCTACAAAGAATAGTAGCCCTCTCTACAACAAAAGCAGAGTACATAGCTGCAACAGAAGCTTGTAAAGAGATATTGTGGATGCAGCGATTCCTAGGAGAGATAGGAATAAAGCAAGACAAATATGTGTTATATTGTGATAGTCAGAGTACCATTCACTTGGCAAAAAACCTAACATTTCATTCAAAAACCAAGCACATTGACTTAAGATACCATTGGATCCGGCATGTGTTGGAGGAAGAACAATTATCCTTGGAAAAAATCCATACAGATAGGAACCCTGCTGATATGCTCACTAAGATTCTACCACGAAATAAACATGAGTTATGTAGAGGCATGGTAGGACTTAGTGTGACTTGATGACTCTTATTTGGCTTCAAGTGGGAGAATGTTAAGTGTGAAGCCAAATTCACGCAGGATTCTAGATCCTTCTAGATCAGATCTTTCTAGATCTCCAAGATTCTAGATCTTTCTACACTGCCATTAGTTTCTAGATCATTCAAGATCTCCATCTGAATCACATATAGGATTCTAGATCTTTCTTCTGCCTCTATAAATTTGTAATTTCTCTGGCCAAGGAAAGAAAACAAGCCAAGGCCCAAGCCTGTTATGTAATGCAAAGTGATTTCTATTCTCCAGTGATTGTTTTATCTATTCCGCTGTTTCTGACTGAGTAATCTTGTTGTTTCTCCATTTGTCTATCTCTGTAAATTATTCTTTGCTATTGCTGTCTAAGTCTTTAAGTATAAATCTGTTGTGTGTTATGTGTGCTCTGATCTAACATAATATTGAAAAGGTCCAACAGAAGAAATAAGAAAGGATAGTAATGAGGGAAAAAAATGTAAATGTCAAAGCCAATGCATCGTACAAAAACAAAAAATAATGACTGAATTGATATAAAAGAATGCTT
Organism: Pinus taeda; assembly: GCA_000404065.3. NCBI lineage: Eukaryota > Viridiplantae > Streptophyta > Pinopsida > Pinales > Pinaceae > Pinus > Pinus taeda. The sequence continues at coordinate 15,493 of APFE030345571.1, forward strand.
TAATTTATTCACAGAGTCACCAATAAGAAAAATATGTTCCAACCTAATCATCGATCTAATCATTATGTACTAAAAGCAGAGTAATTGAAAAATTGAACATAAATAATCACATTTATCAAAGTATCAAACGCTTTCTCGTTCCGATAACGTTATTCGGATTGGAAGAAGACTAAATGTGAAAGAAAGAAACCTGAATCAAGAATACACAAACTCCACTCTGCTTGCGTCTTACATATAAATTTAGTAAACCAAAATGAAATTTATGTGAATGGATTTTATTTGGAGATACCCAAAATGCAATTTATGTGGAATCCTTGGAGTTTGTTTCTTGAATTTCAAGATGTCTACAAATACCTTAAAATGGAACATGCGGAACTATTTGTTTGCCTGGATTGATTTTGGAGAGGAATCACACGCTAAATTTATCGTCATCACTATTTCTATATTCACTTAGTAAGAAATTTAGAATAATTGATCGTCATCGTTATTTCTTTACTCACTCAACAAGAAATTTACATTAGGTTTTATATTTTTAACTGCAGATTTTTAAAATTACAAAATAAATTCATGTTATTAATGTTATCAAACAATAATGACACAAGCAAGGGAACTGCGGGTTACCTTACTAATATTTATACATAACAATGACGTTCACTCTGCTCTTTGCACTATGCACTACTCTCTATATGCTTGCAGAGAAACTCGAAGCAAAAGTAAATAAACAAACAAACAAAACACCATTAGCAAGGGAAAAGTTAGAAATAATTTAATGAATTATATAATCGCAGATGCCCTTAATTTAAAGAAATCAAATCAGAATATCAACACAAATAAACACAAAGAAGGGACATGTTTGCAAGGAGATAGAATGTACTTTGTAGAATATTATTCTGCCCTTTGCACTCAGTGCTATGCAATATCTACATAGTCCAAGAAAAGCTGAAAACAAGAAATAAATAAATAAGTAAAACACCATTAGCCAAGAAAATTTAGAAAAAAAGTAAGGTTATTAACACAAAAACGAGAGAATTATATATCGCAATTGCGGTTAAATAAAGAAATCATATCGATTCAAAAAAATAGACCCAGATATCCTCACCTCATACATCCAACCAAAAGAGGAATGGACTCTGTTGGTTGGATTGGTTTAGCGATGGAACAACCCAAAAATACCGCTGCCTCTTTGGTTTGGTTTAGGATCTTTCCCTCTATTCTCTATTTCAGGAAATTTTTCTTCTTTGTTCTGCACTCTCGCTCCTAGATGTCAATTTCAGAGACACACCAATAAAAATGACACACATAACAAACAAATGGACAGAAGCACACGCACAAAAAAGAAGGCACAGACATAAAGGAAAAGGGGAGCGCTCCGCACATTAAATCATAGGAAGCCAGAGTACCAACACACATTGAATGATAGCAAGCCAAACTACGAACGCCCAAGAGGAGAACAGAGAAAAGTGAAATAAAGTTTAGTGGAATGGAGAGTCGAGACATGACTTACATAGATTGAACGATGCCATATTTTCCGACTTTTGCTAATGGTCAGCTTTTCTTAAATCTTATCTAGGTTAGTTTCCTATATGTACATATGCTTTTTAACAAAAGTAGGGTGATTCAGTCCGGTATTGATTCAATTAAAAATGCTAAAAATTGTCAAAGATCTCATGTTCTTAATTGGTTTGACACATCAATTGTGAAAACCACTTAATAGCTTTTGTCACTGAACCCTCGTTTCATAAGCTTCCTCTCATAGTCGTTCAATCAATGGTTATAAGAGAGTTGTTGTCCATTATCACGATGGAACTCTCACCCATGTGTATAAGTCCTTTCTCAATAATCTCGATACATTGATATTTTTTTACAAATAGGGCTTTAAAATGTTTCATACACCAGAGTTGCAACATGCTATTTTGCTCTCAAGTCTTAAAAACTTACAAAACTAAGGAGCTAGAAAATAAGAATTTACACGGAGCTTTAATGTAAGATGTAAGATATTGCCGTCGTAAGATGTAACATATTGCCGCCTATTCTTATTCGGGAGAAGTTTTTTAGTGGGAGATTTCAATGCTATAATAGCAAATCAACAAGCTAGTATTCTTTGAAAATAGTATTAAGAAGTGGAGATTGGTATTAAGAAGTTAAGAAGTTGAGAACAGGAAAAGCAAAGGAATTAGTTGAAATTCAAGCAAAATATCTAAAATGGGGAAGATACACTCTTACACCACACATCATGGGAATATTTAACAAGCATCGCTCAACAAGGATTCCTAAGAGATTGGACAACTAGACTAGCAATACCCTTTTTTAAAAGTGGAGACATTAATAATCCTCCAATTATAGAACCATTATCATCAATCCTTTGTTTGCAAAGCTTTTCGGCAACATGGTAGAAATATAATCAGCAAGTGGGCAGAAATAAAAGAAAAGAGGGCAAAAGGGCAAGTAGGTTTTAGGTCGAAACATTCTACGATGGATCACGGTATCACGCTAAGACACATTATTGAAAAGGTTTGGGGGGACAGAGAAGAACTATTTTGTTGCTTTGTTGACTTCAAAAATTCATTTGACACAACCCCTGGAGATAAGTTGTGGCGTAGAATGGAAGAACTTGAAATTATTTGCATTGTAGAGTCATTGTCTATAGGATTTATGAAGAGGTGAAAGTAAAAATTAGACCTTTAGTGGGTATTTCATAAATATTTAGAAGTGACGTTTGAGTCAAGCAAGACTATCGTTTATCCCCTACTCTTTTTGCTTGATTATTGAAAAACTGGAAGAGTAGCTAAATTTGCAAGGTGGAGATGGTGTTTGTTTGGAGGAGTTTGTAATAAGTCTTATTTTATATGTTGATGACCTTATGTTGATTTCTAAATCAACCAATGGTTTGCAAATGCACCTGTATCCCCTTAGCATTGTGTAGAAAAATGTGGATGCAATTCAATACTAACAAGGCCAAAATAATGTTTTTCTCTAATAAAAGGAAATGAAGCCAATATACATTCTTCTTGAAGACAATATTGTTATGAAACCAGCTCACAAAAAGATAGAAATGATAGATGAATGCCTTAGAAATAAGCCTCTTCGAGGGGGCAGCCTCCTTTACATTACACAAATGAACAATTCTTGGATGATACAAATGACAAGACCTCCTTTATTTATATAGGAGTCTAAGGGGTCATAATATAATCTGAGCCGACATAACAATAATAATGTAAGGGAACAATAATAACAATAGTGGACTTCTATGGGGCACAATAATAACAACATGGGGGCTACATGGACACAACAATATAATAAGGGGGTTGTACTAATAATAATAAGTGGTTACACTAATAGTATAGGAACCTAACATGCCCCTCTCCTTCAAAAAGTGTTGTCCTCAATGCTTGAGTAGTTCTTGATGCTTCTGTGTAAATTATTGTCCTCCCATGTGGAATCTTCAATGGGTAAGTTCTTCCACTTGATGAGATACTCTGAAATTGATCTATTTTGTAGCTGTCGATTTCTCAGTTCTATGACTGCTTTAGGTTCCAATATGATTTTTCCTTCCTTGTCAAGTTCTCGCAATACTATTTGAACTGGGATCTTCTACAACTTTTGAATGAGTTCCCACTCCTTTGGACATATGGATATCTGTAAGGCCTGATGTTTGGAGGAACACTTCATAGAATCAAGTGAATAGCATGATCATGATCACGAATAGGTGGGAGGCCTTTGGGAGTCTAAAATACCTTGGAATGATTGTCCAAAACTTTTGGAGATATGGAGAAATACATGATTTCGATGTGGGATCCTCTAGTGAACATAATTTTGCAATTACGCCCCGTTGTTATTTATTTAGAAAATTTTTCATGCTGTTAGAGTTTATTATCTTTCCCGATTTCCCTTCAATACCTCTCAATTCAACTTCCTTTCCTTCCCAAAAAAATTTCAAGAAAAGTTCTTGAAAATTAAAAGCTATCGTACCCAAAGATTGTAGCCATTGGAATCCTAGTAAAACATCAACACCACCCATTGGAATGGAAAGCATTGGGCTATTCAAATACATATTCCCCATGGATAGATTGATATTATGGCACTTCCGAGAAATTATGGTTCCTCACTTGCACAATACTTGACACTCTGGTGCTGGATAAGGAAGCAATTCAAATTCCTTAGCTATCTTACAATAATAAAATATGGGTAATTAACCGAATCAATCACACTATTACCTTTTTCTTCTTGATATGTCTTTATCTTAATAGTTTGAGAGTGTTAATTCTTCCAATTCATTACAAGATATGGTCGGATTCCATCTTGATGTCGATGTGATCTTTCCACTTCTTGACATTTTCTTCTTGATATGTCCTTCTATATGATGTTTTGAGAGTGGTAATCAGCCAATGCATTAAAGATATTGTCGGATTCATTTCTTCTTTCTCGATGTGATCTTTCACTTCTTGAACCTTTTCCTTCTTGATATGTCCTTCTATCTTGAGAGTTTGAGGAGTCGTAATTCTTTCCAATGCTTTACAAGATATGGTCAGATTTATTTCTTCTTTCTCTGGGGTTGGTTCCTGGTGTATATCCTCTTCTTTTGATGTTTCTTGATCATTTTCTTCCTCCTCTTCACAATCTATGTAAAATAATTTATTCTCAGCACACATATGACCTTTAATGTAGTCGTTATCATAATTGTAACAAAGCCCTTTTGCTCCTTTTTCCTCCAATTGTTGTGGTGTCACCCTTGTAGGTTGTCGAAGGATAGGAGAAACAATACTTCCATCTTTATAGTTTTGAAGGGTAGACTTCCTTGTTGCCATAATTCTGCTTTCCACTTTTCTTGCACTCTCCAATGAATCAGGTTCCCAATGACGAACCTCATATTGAATGTTATTCTTTAAAGTCCTTATGGAGACATCAATCCTCTACTTCTCTGGAATATCATTTTCCCTTGTATTCAATTTTTGAAAGTCCTCAATGTTCTCTGCCATTGAACATTTTTGTTTGAGATTTATGAATTGGCTAAAGAAGGTGTTTCTCTTTGTATCTTCATAATGTGCTATCATTTCCTCCGTGAAAATTGACCACGTAACAAGTGGTTTACGAGAACAAATCCCTTTATACCATAAAATTTGATTCGATTCTAAATAATTAGATGTAATATGTACCTTTTATAACAGTGGTACACCATGTAGATCAAAATATTTCTCCATCTGTAGTATCCAATTTACCAGATATTTGCCATCAAACTTCCTCATCTCACTTTTTCTTGATTTTAGGAGCTCAATCTTGAAACAACGTGTAACTCTATAAGTTCAGATATTTAAGTTCTGAAGTTTTGTCCTGTAATATCCCACTAAGTCCTCTTTCTAACCTCGTAAGTCTGATCGAGATTGGATTCTCTAAGGAAGAGTTATGCCAAATCTCCCACGATGACCTAATTATAGACTAGTTTAGTAGAGCTAAATTGTACGAAGTTCCACGTGCCACTATTTCGACCTTAGTACCTGAAACCGATATACAGACAACTACATGCCATCCTCTTTCTGAAACTTCTTACGAAATTTCAATCTGATGCTCAAAATAAAAGTTATGACGATTTTCCCCAGGTCATCTGTTTGGAATGTAATTTGGAAGTCTGCAAAAAGCCTAACTTCCTTAGATCATATCTCCAACAATATAGCGAGACAAGCTCTGAAATTTGGACTTGAAGTTTAGAACGATTGCGGCTCAAATGGGTTTTTTTTTATCTTCTGAAACGTCGTAGAAAAAAAGTTATAGAGAAAATGCCACGATGACCTGTTTGGAGTAGCGAAACCCTAGAATCCAAAGCTCTAATACCAAATGTTATGAAAATAGCTCACAAGAAGATAGAAAAGATAGATGAACGCCTTAGAAATAAGCCTCTTCGAGGGGGAAATCTCCTTTACATTACACAAATGAACAATTCTTGGATGATACAAATGACAAGACCTCCTTTCTATATATAGAATTCTAAGGGGTCATAATATAATTAGAGCCGAAATAACAATAATAATGTAAGGGCACAATAATAACAATAGTGAGCTTCTATGGGGCATAATAATAACAATATGGGAGCTACATGGACACAACAATATAATAAGGGGGTTGTACTAATAATAATAAGTGGTTACACTAGTAGTACAGGAACCTAAAAAGTACTCTTGAAGAAGTAAATGAGTACAAGTACCTCAAGATTGATTTCAAAAACAAGCTCAATTGGGAGGATTGCATAAAGAAGAGAATTTTAGGAGGGTGGAAAGCATTATATGCTCTCCAAAATAAATGTAGAGAGGAAGAGCTATGGGATTGGAAAATTACTAAATTTCTTTTTAGGCTCCTAGTTCATTGAGTGATGCTATATGGGTGTGAATTGTGGGCTAGCAACACCCCCATTTCAAAATAGAAACAAATTGAGAAAATAAAAAAACACTTGATCACGAGCAAGTTAAAAATAAAAAGTTTGGTTCCTTATGAGATAATGTTGAGTGAAATAGGGGAAATTCCCATTGAATCAATTGTTATGGTGCGTCTCATAATATATATAAAAAGAATTAAGGAAATGGGAGTAGGTAGATGGCCTAAAGTTGTATTCAGTGAAGGCATGAGTGAAAGAAAGAAAACATTGATGAGACAAAACAACAAACAGATGCATAAATAGAATATCTACCTCAATGCTAGTCCCAGAAAGAGCAAGGAGTTAAATAATTTTACTATGGAGAGGTTTTGCAACCGTATGTAGGGAAAATAATTAGGTAGAAAGAAGAAGTACTATGTTGAGGAATGCAACCTTACTTGTGATCTCTAAGAAAAAGAGCACATTGGAGGTAACATTCCATATATAGTAAATATTATTATTGCTCGATTAAGAACTATCTCGCATCAAATTTGGTGTGAAATGGGATAGTGGCAAAGACCTAAAGAAGCTTGGGAAGAACTGGTGTGTATTTTTTCACTTTTTGAGTAGTGGAATCAGAGAAACATTTCATTTTGGAATGTGATGTTTTCAGGCACATCAAGAACAGTTATGGAAATATGTTAGCAATAGTTTATTGGCATTGTCTTTTGAGCGAGGGATTGTTAAAAGGATGATTTGGCTCATCATCAATTTTAATAATAAAAGGATTGAATTGCAAAAAGTGAAAAGCATTGCGGGTTGGTGGTCCCATAGGTTATTTTTAGTCTTGTGGATTTTAAAATCACATTCCCCTATATCCATCTTAAATTCGGACCTACAGAGCACCAAGAGGGATCAAATCTTCGTTTTCACTATAAAAGAGATTTTCACCTCAAGAGAGATATTTGAGATTTGAACCATCTCTACCCCTGGTAGATTTATAGTTAAGATTGATCTAGATTAATTTAATTAATAGCCTTTAAATATGCCAAATTAGAGAAGAATGCCATGGGAAAAAACCATGGGATAAGAATAACATGGGGAAAAAACCATGGGTTAGAGAATCTTGTGTTTGTTTGTTTGTTTGTTTGTTTGTTTGTTTGTTTGTTTGTTTGTTTGTTTTTTTTTTTTTTTTAATTTAATTTAATATTGTTATAGTTTGACTCATTCAAAATGTTAAACATTACAACATCTCCCCCATATTGGGTTCAAGAGTTCCTCTTAGCACAATAATCATGTGCCTTATGCCTCATTATTCATGTGATGTGAGATAAAAGTAAATGAGAGTGCCTCTTAGCACAATAATCATGTGCCTTATGCCTCATTATTCATGTGATGTGAGATAAAAATAAATTTATGTATGTATGTCAATTGGGGTTATCTTAGGTGGTTGGGAGAAATGAATGGGATCTTCCCCACCCAAGTTCATCTCCCGCAAGTGACATGATGAAAAACTTTGATGTAATAGACAGGATACGTATATTCCTCATATAGAATATATAACATTGTATTTTTGAAAAAAAATATGTATGGCATTTGATATCTTAAATCATTATGTTGCTAGGTCTATATATTTTAGAATAGGGCTTCTAGAATTTTATTTAGATTACAGTAATTGTTAGGTGGATGGTAAGGATTTAATCTCCATAAAATATTTTTAATAATATTCATGATAACGTGTTGACATTTATCTTCAAAGTGGTTATATATTTTTTCTTTTCAACTTAATTAAAAAATTGTCATGTCCACAAGTGTCATTAAACTTTTATTTCTTATTTTTTTTTGTATGAAAAGTTTTCCATTACTTAGATACAATAAAAAATGCATACCCTCGCTTGCCTTGGTCTGCCACTAGGGAAACCAAACCAGTGGCAAAACCAAAGTTTTTTAAGCATCCAAAAGTTAGAAATGTCTTAAAAACTTGAAACCAAAAAAATATAGTCATGAGGCCTATGACCTTCTATAGCAACTGAAGATCCAAAAATGAAAGCGAGAAAATGAAAGAAGTGTTGGAAGTAATGCTTCCATGTCATGTGTAGTTGTCATTGTGAGTCCCTAGGCATCAATCTAGAAGCGGTTGGTTCCTATGTTATGAGTTGGAGACAAGTCATGTCTGAGTCATAATTTGTTGGAGTCAATGATCAAATTCTTATATATGTAAATGTCTTATGTGATCAATAAAAAAGAGTGTGATTTATGTTGTGTAACAATTCTTCATCTCTCATATTTTTTAATATGATATTAGAGCCATAAAGGACGAGACCTGCTTGCACATGATTGTGTTGCTTTTTTTTTTCAATTCTTTGTTTCGGACTTTGATACATGTATCTGGATTTACGATCCTGTAATGTGCTTTATTTTCTTGAGCCCAACATAAAAAAAGTAGTCTTCCCTACTGATTGTGTCAAAGGCAATGTATATACTGCAGAGTTAATTGTATGGATGGGACAATCTTCTCGTTTTGATCTGATCTTCGTAGAATTAGCGTGTCAACTCAAGATTGAGGAGCATCAATTCTAGTTTTCATCTTAATGGCATCTCAATATTGAGGAGCAGCAAATCTATGAAGTGGCTATAGTTGCAATCTGATTAGATTTATGAGTGGATATTTTTTTTGCCGAGGGTAAGGGTGTAAGAAACAATGTGCCATCGTGTCACGTTTTAGGGATCGGATTCCAACATGAGCAGTGCAGGAGTAAAAAATCAAAGAGTTTATTCTTTGGGATTCTTCGTCCCCCTTCAAGGCTCATCTTTTATCTCCTTGCTGAGATCTGGGCTACATGAATCTATCTCCTTGCTAATATCTAGGCTACATGAAGCTATCTCCTTGCTGAGATCTGCGCTACGTGAAGCTCTCGAGCATGACTCAAAAGAAATACTCATTCAGTTAGATAATCTCCACAGACAAAATCATTCCTGAGAAAGCGAGACAGAAAGTGTGGGAGAAGAACCGGTCCATCGTTTCTGCAAGGTGAACAAGATTTGGCCCAATCTTCCACCAGAGTCCAGGTTGTTGCACTTCAACTCTTTTTCGAGTTTGTAATTATACTAGGCATTGAGGTTGCTTTCATGTGTATTGTTCGGCTTAAAGTGCTACCAATCGTTGCATGTGGCACATGGTAAACCCTCATAGGAACTCCATTTTAAAGGCCTTGCGTCATCAAATCCTTGAAGCTGGATACAACCGTTGACTCAGAGAGCTCACATTTTCATTTTCTTGTTTATGTAATTATTGGATATCGCAATAAGTTTGAGCTATGCATGATACAACTAGATCTAAAGCTTTATGCATTTGTTTGTGTGAATCTTATGTAATTTTTCCAGACTTGTGTGGAATGAGAAACCAAGGAAATATGACAGGTCAAGAAGGTAAAGATCTTGGGAGGCAATTGGGTGTTTCACGAGTGAAGAAATTAGGGCTCGGGTGATTACTTAATTTAGTTTGTTTGTGTGTTTAAATGTGTGCTTTATTTCGTGGTGTGGGTTTGATATTTAGTTGTGTGCAAATTTAGATTAAAGAGGATTGGTGGTTCTTAAATTGGAAGCCCTGGTGTCCGAAACATCAATTATCGTGTGTTTTATTGGTTATAAAAAGGGTTGGTAGTTCTTAAACTATAAGCCCCGGTGTCCGAAACATCAATTCTTGTGAGGTCAAGTTGTTTGATCAACTTTTGAACATATTCAGTCTCCAGACCTCCATCCTAGAAACTGATGAATAGCCGAAAACGAAATATCTAACAGATGGTGGTTGGTCCATAGGATGGTTCATTACTTGATAGCTCTTATCGCGGAAGCCCCGATGAGCCGAGGTGTCAATATTGTTGATCTTGCAAATTTCATCAACGATGGTCAAAGACGGTTACATTTTAAATGGAGGTCAAGCGATAGCTCGAAGATGTGGTGGTGAAAGAGCGAAGTTTGTGAGATTACATGGTGGATGTGAGTGTTGATGAAGACTAGTCATACATATTTATTTATTTTTGTAATATGTGGTTTTCTTTTTATCAATGTAAGCATTAAGGGAGTGTGTTGGAAGTAATGCTTCCATGTCATGTGTAATTTTCATTGTGAGTCCCTAGGCGTCAATCTAGAAGCGGTTGGTTCCTATGTTATGAGTTGGAGATGAGTCATGTCTGAGTCATAATTTGTTGGAGTCAATGATCAAATTATTATATATGTAAATGTCTTATGTGATCAATAAAAAAAGAGTGTGATTTATATTGTGTAACAATTTCTTGATCTCTCATAATTTTTAACAAGAAGTACAAGTATTGTCATGTTATCTTGGGGGATTCTTATTCTTATACAACAATCAATTCCTTATTGCTCCCTAGTGAGCAACCTGGATCTAGTGGGAGATCCAAGTGTGACTCAATATGTTGCTTTTTCCTATCAAGTCCACATAATGTAAGTTGAATTTCATCAAGCACTTACATTATTTCTTCTCTTGCTTCATTCCAATCAGCCAAGACTTGTTCCAACAACATCTTGAGGTGTTAATATATGTCATGGTTGACCTCACTCTGGAAAAAACAACATCTAAAACACAATTTATTATTTCGCTAGCAATTTCAACATCTAAGAAACAACCTCTCTTTGTTGCAATTTCCCTTTTAGCAATGTCAATTTCTTCTTGTACCTAAAATGTTGTGTTAGCAAAGTATTGACTAGCTAAGGACTTTGCTTGTCATTGGGCACACATATTTTCCATCTACCAATAATTAGTAGTTCCTTGTCGAGCTTGAGCCCACTATCTAGGCATGGTTATCAACATATGGCTCGCAAGGACTGAGACCTACTTTAGATAAGGGTTGACTAGCCTAAGAATGATAGGATAAAAGTTAAAAATTAAAATCAACACAAAAGGAGAGTCAAGAAGCCTGAGAAGTTAACAAGTAATAGGTATAATTTGTACTCTTTGTCAGACCAGGTAGTAACTCCTCAAAATCAATTCGTTATATTCATTCATGTTGGTCTTTATTATATGGATGAGGGAGAGACTATTCATTTCATCTCCCGGTGACTCTTCATATTTTCTATTATTTATTTACATTAGTTACACTTATTCACCCAATCCTGGTGATTAGGAGTCAACATTCCCCCCCTTAATCTGAAGGGATGTTGGTGAGTCCAAGCATTGTTCTAAATCTTTCAAGCTTTTCTCTTCTAAGCGCTTTGGTGAAGATGCTGCAATTTGCTCATGGCGGAGATGGATTGTTTTGGCCTCAACATGATGTCAAATAAGATGATATTTAGTATTGATGTGCTTCGTTCAATCATGGAACTTTGGGTTCTTGGCCAACTTTATTGCTGAGGTATTGTCAATCATGAGTGGAGTCGATTGTACTTGTTTTACCTACAAATCTTCAAGAATTTTCCTAAGCCACACAATTTCTTTTGTTGCCTCAGTTGCTGCCACATATTCTGCTTCTGTTGTGGAATCTGCTGGAACTGGTTTCTTGCGTGATCTCCAGGAGACAACTCCTGATCCAAGACTCATAGCATAACCTGAAGTAGATACCCCAGTTTCTTTGTCTCCATCGAAGTCTGAATCAAAGTATCCAATCAAGCTGAAGTCGTCCACCTGTGTATTACTTGATTCCAAAGTCTTGAGTTCCCTTCAAGTACCTTAGAACTCTTTTTGCAGTAGACCAATGTCCCTCACAAGGATTTTGCATAAACCTGGAGAGGATTCCAAAAACAAACGAAATGTCTGGTCTGGTAGTAGTTAGGTAGTTGAGACTTCCTACGAGCTGTCTATACTTTGTTGCATCCTCAAATTCTTTTCCTTCAATGGATGTGAGCTTTAAGTTTTGTTCCATTGGAGTAGTAAGAGGATTGCATTATGTCATGCCAAACTTGTTTAATAGATCTCCAATGTACTTCTTTTGAGAAAGAAATATGGACTTCGGATGTTGAGTTACTTCAATACCAAGATAGTGATGAACATAGCCCAAATCAGTCATTTCAAAACCTTTCCTCAATTCCTTCTTTATGGATGAAATGTAGCTTTCATTGTTCCCTGTCATCAAAAGAGCATCTACATATACCACAAGATTTACAACTGTTTTGCCAACTTTATTGACAAATAAAGTTGCATCATCAAGATCATAATGTTTGAAATTGAGTTTCAAAAGATTCTCAGTTAGTTTTTCATACCAGGCTCGCGGTGCTTGTTTGAGGCCATACAAGGATTTCACAAGTTTGCATACTTTATGTTCATGTCCTTTCACAGC
>APFE030345571.1:30725-54350 GCA_000404065.3 Pinus taeda
AGCATCACATTGCTTAAGTTTCCTAGGAATTGTAGGCAAACTAGTAACACCATTTTTCTTCAACAAGCGGAGGCTGTCATAGTTCAAATGTCCAAATCTAGCATGCCATAATAAACATGATGGAAGTGTACCTTCTTCATAATGATAATTGTATGAGAAATTTTGTGCACAAGCAAAAGTACCCTGCAGCTTGAGAAGCCTTTCTTCTTCTATCCCCCTTATGACAAGTGAGTGGTCAGATGCTTTTCTCACCTCAAGCTTGCCATCAAACATATGAATGGAGTGACCTTGCTGGCGGATGTGGCCCAAGGACATCAAGTTTCTCTTCAGCTGTGGGAGATATAGAACATGATGTAGAAGGAAGTCTGGAAGACCAGACAATTTAAGCCTAATTGTGCCAAGCCCTGATAGCTTGATTTTTGATTGGTCTGCAAAGTATACTGCTCCATCAACATTGTCAGTAAATTCTTCAAAAAAATCTTTTCTATGAGTCATGTGGCAAGTTGCTCCTAAATCAAGCAACCAATCATTTTTCCAAGAAGTAAGTGAAGCATTAAATAAATCTTCATTTACTCCGATATTACATTGTGCCACAAAATAATGAGCGGATTCAGGTGCTTTACCTTTGCCCGTGTCATTAGTTTTACCTTTCGGTTGGTTTCTTTGCTGCTCAATTTTGTCCCAAGGTAACTTGCATGTAGAGGCATCATGTGATCCATTTCTTTTGCAACGTATGCAATGCAAATATGACTTTTCTCCTTGAGAGTGTCTAGCCCCCTGCCTCTGAAATATCTCCCGCTTCGTCTTCGACCACTTCTTCCTCTAGAAGAATCTTGGCCAAGATTATTTTCTTTATGAGCAAGGCACACAACCTCTTCAGAAGATTTAGGGGTGGTCTTCTTTCCAAAATCTTTCTCTCTTTCAACAAATTTTTTCACAAGAGAGTCAAAGGTAATATCTTTGAGATTTCCATTTGTTTGCAATGACTCAAGATAATGGGAGTAAGTAGGATAAAGTGCCTTGAGAAAAGCGATAAGAAGAATATCCAATTCAACTTTAGTGGCTTTGATATCACGCATTATAGATTTTAGTTCAGATGCAAGAGCAAGAGGATCATTATTTTGTAATTCAAGAGTGAAGAGTTTAATCATGAGTTGAACAAATTCAAGTGCAGAATGTGAGTCATAGAGTTCTTTAAGCTTTTGCAAGGCTTTGAAAGCAGTTGAAAATGGTGAAATATGGCGACTCGCCTCTTCACTTACAGACGCTGCAATTAATGCATAGACTTTGTTGTTCATATTTTCCCAAATGGCGAACTCTTTGTCTGAGGTAGGTTGTTCTGGCTCTTTGTCTCCATCTCCAACATACACTCCTTTCCACAACTCATTGAAAATGAGGGTGTGTTTTATCATCCGGGACCACTCACGATAGTTCTCCTTGCCAGTGAGAACTATTCCCACAATGGAAATGATTGAATGCATTGTAAAATCTATGTATTGTAAAAAAATACTTTTGGCAATATACTGTAAAAAATTGTATTTCTGGTGGCAAACTCTATTTAACTTTGAAAAAAAAATAATGAGGGATAATTAAAACAACAGTGTATTAAAACCAACAGTCTCAAATCCACCATATGAAGTTTCATCACCAAGGAAATACGCAATATGTTGGTTCATTTAGAATGTACTGCGACTAGAAATCAGAGTTTCATAACTCACATAACAAAGCAGTACATATTCAAAGTAGCAGTCTAATAAGTGCATAGGAGGCAATTATATATCAAAAAATGGTAATCTTAAATGACACACATATTTCAGAGAACGGAAGCTTAGGCCCTTTCACCACGAATCCATACACATTATCATCCATCACATTACAGTCTTCCAACATAGACCTGGCAAAGTTTGGCCGTGCTCAGTAAAAACAAAAGATTCATCAGAATCTATCTGCATGAGATTTAACTCTCCAAGAAGCGGAGCTCACGATAGTGGAAACAAGAGAATGGGAATCTCTTCCTCGAGAGACAGCGGAAATCGGAGCAGGCTTACAACAACAAAAGCCACAAACCACGAAATCTTGGGGAAGGTGTGAGTAGCATGTACATTGGAAATGGTTACAACACCCAACAACTTGCTCAGCTCCTCATCATTGCGAACGACAAGCTTAATATATCTTGGAACTATACGATTCTTCTTGTTATCTCGGGCAACATTGATACCAAGTTCCAAAACCTCAGCAGCTAGATATTCAAGAACAGTGGCAAGGTACACCAGAGCACCAGCTTTGATATTCAAACTAGGGCATAGTGCGCACAACAATGACTATCGAGCGGTATGGAATTGATTCAGAAAATGGTCTGCATGTTCGCTACAGCGTACAAGATGGAATTAGCGAAGTGGAGGTATGCGGATTCAAAACAATGTAAAACCACAATGTATACCAGGTTCTTTACACAAGCAATGGCGGGTTGCAAAGAATGTTACAACCTGACTAGTATGACAAGAATATCCAATGATGCACAATTCAAAAATGTGGAACTTTTGAGCACCAAGAATACCACTACGTTTCCAGCCAGGAGGTCGAGGTCGATACCACTACAATGGAACAGAACTACCCTTCCGCTGCGCCAGATTAAAATTCATATGATAGTGGTTTACGAATGTGGGTGCAAGCCTCAGGAGCATGGCAAAGGCGTGAGTTCTGCAAAATAGGCAAGAAACTGACACCAGGAGTTACACAAAAGCTAATTTTGGGAGCTAGCTCTGATACCATGTTAGACCGGGCAGTAACTCCTCAAAATCAATTCGTTATAATCATTCAGGTTGGTATTTATTATATACATGAGGGAGAGACCGTTCATTTCATCTCCCGGTGACTCTTCATATTTTCCATTATTTATTTACATAAGTTACACTTATTCACCCAATCCTGATGATTAGGTGTCAACACTCGTGAAAAGGCTAAGGAGTCAAGGGATATCTAAGAGGAAGGTGTGTGAGAGGCTTAAGAGAAAGGAAAGAGAAGATATAAGGGATTGGACCAAAGCAAAGGTTGAGTGTCATGAGAGGAAATAAACAAGAAAAGCAAGGGCTAGACCTAGTGAGAAAAGAAATAGCCTGGTGAATTGAGAAAAAGCAACTGAGAAAAATAAAATGAAGAATGCATACCACCATAGTGCCATAATTGTTTCAAGTTGAAGCCATCAACCATGAGTGGCCATATCTCCTAGCATCTTTGAAACTTGATCTGTGATTTCGCCCTATCTCAAGCATTATCTCTTTTGTATGTGATCTTGGCATCTCCTAGCTTGTGTGACTCGCATAACACATTAAGATATAAACATGTAATGACTTCCAAACATCCGCATACAAGCTTTTATTATTATTATTATTATTTTGTTATCATTTTTTTGCTACATGTTTTTTTTAAATGTATATGTGTTTAACTTATATATTAATTAATTTTACAATTAATAATGATTATTATTATTATTTAAAAAAACTTTGTAATTAGTTAATTTTATGGTTCTTTTTAGGTTTGGTAGTGTGAAATATATCATAAGGTAAGTGTCATGATGTCCAGTATTTATTGATGTCTATCAAATTTTACCAACCATTTAATTTATATGATTACACTAATTATACATGTATCTAAAATTTGAAATTATATCAATAAAAGTACATTTAAAATTTTCGTTATTTTATATCTCTTTACACTTAATTCTAAATACTTACAATAAAGTACAACAAAGTAGAGTGATTAAGCTTGATTTATAGTCTTATTATCCTTGCCACAGGCAGGTGTATAATGCATCTATATGTGTTGATAATGGATTAATTTGGTGTTAGACCAAAAATGAAAATGTATCCTGCAATGTTTACATTATATATATATATCTATATATATATTTTGAAATTATTTTAATTTTAATTTTTGTTGATTTCATTAGGTGAAATGGATTGGGTCTTATTTTTTAATCATTACAATCCTAGAAAACTTGCAAATTTCAAGTATGGCACTTGCCGTCAGATCGTTTGAATCGTACCAATTTATATATTTTGTTTCACTGGTAACTATGCATGTTTTCCGTTCAAATAAAGGATTTAAATGATGTAGCACATCAGCCTATCACATCACCATACCCATGCTTTATAAAGTCTCCTTCAGAGTCAATTTTACGATATGGTGAACATTGATGAAAATTGTCAAAGTACTATATCAATTCGTTGGATGGCGAAAAATATCACTAAACTTGCAAACATGAGAAAAAGAGAGCTAGAAAAAACTAAGTGAAAAAGAAGATAAAAATTAAATGAAAGCCTTAATTGGGGCGACCCTCTAAAAATCACAAGATGTGCACAACTCCAAAGGCAATTCGTGAGTTGGCCCCACAACAGGTCAGGGTCAGGGCCTTCATTTTTCTCTCCCAAAACAATGTTACTTCTAACTATGGTCGGACTTGACAGAGGTTAGGGTTGTAGAAAATCCTGTAGATTCATAAGCTCATGCAATGTACCAAAGCACAGGACAAGAATCTACTTCTACTTTCCATCAACGGAAGCCAATAGATCAATGAAAACAATATGAACAAGAAGAAGATAAATCAATGGCACATAACACAAGATATATATGGGGAAAACTACTGCTCAAAACCCCATTATATGTATTGCACATATCAAAAATATGAGTGAATATACAAAGTTTGTTCTCACTAGAACAATCCGCACAAGTATGCTCAACTCTCTCAACTCACAAGCTAGCTCTTGGCCAACACTTAGCCAATTATGCATCTCTCCAAGCCCCTAATCTCTTGCGTGATTCCAAGGATGAATAGCCCGTATTTAAAGGGAATTAATGCTTCCAAAACTACGCAAGCCAAACATAGGATCAATCTCTCATGCATGCATGATATTTACACTCCAGTAAATAATACAACTGATAGTCCCTGCACTCTAGTCTCAACTGGGTTTTTCTCAGAATCGACATGCATGAGTTTCTGATGAGGGAATATTCAGTTAACTAGAGTGAAACTTGTGGATGCACTAGTGCACCAACTGAGTGTCAACTCTCTATTAATTCCACAAATAGTTTGGAACTAATTTAACTTAACTTAACTCAGTAAACTAAGTGATCTAATTTCCAACTCAATTTAAACTCATATTGGACCCCTAAAACTTAGGGAGAACATATACATGACTAAATAAAGACTTCCAACTCGAAATTCCTAAGTTAATTAAGTTAATTAAACTAAATTAACTATTTACAAGTTGCTATGAGAATAGATTTCGATTTTAATTCTCAATTTAATTCAAGGAAAATTAAACTGGAATTTCTTATTGCCATTTCTCAACACTCCCTCTCCACAAGAAAGGGATTATCAGCTACCCTGATCCTGTCTCTGTGAAACTCAAATTTACATCTTGACAATGCCTTTGTCAAAACATTAGCATTTTTATCCTCCATGGGAATGTACTCTAACAACATAATCTGCCTCAATGCATAATCTCTGAAATGATGATATCGGATATTTTAGGTCCCTATAAAACTAGTGATTCCCCCATTACTATTTCCATTATAGACTTTATTGTTATTATTGTTCCCCTATTTTCCCCTTATTTTTATTATTGTGCCCCATAGAAGCCCACTATTGTTATTGTTGTGCCCTTATATTATTATTGTTATGTCAGCTTTGATTATATTGTGACCCCTTAGACTCCTATATGTAGAAAGGAGGTTTTATCATTTGTATCATCCAAGAATTGTTCATTTGTGTAATGTCAAGGAGGTTTCCCCCTCAAAGAGGCTAATTTTGAAGTTGTTGATCTATCTTTTCTTCTATTTTATGAGATGGTTACATAACATTTGGTATCAGAGCCTTTGGATTCTAGGGTTTCGTTGCTCCAAACAGGTCATCGTGGAATTTTCGCTATAACTCTTTTTCTACGACGTTTCAGACGCTGAAATTAAAACCCATTTGAGCTGAAATCTTGAAGAACCTCATGTATGAATTTCAGATATTTAATCTCTATAGTTTTGGAGATAGGATCCAAGGGAGTTAGGGTTTTTGCAGGCTCCCGAATTATATCTCAAATAGGAGACCTAGGGAAACTCGTCATAACTTTCTCTCTGAGCATCAGATTGAAATTTCGTAAAAATTTACAGAAATAGGACAACCTTTAGTTTTTAATGTATCGATTTCAGGTCCTACAGTTGAAACAATGACACATGGCACTTCATACAAGTTCGCTCTACTGAGCCAGTCTATAATCAGACCATCATGGGAGATTTCACATAACTCTTCCTTGGAGAATCCAATATTGATCAGACTTGTGGGTTGGAAAGAGGACTCAGAGGGCTATCGCAAGACGCAAGACGCAATTTCAAACCTTGGAGATCCGAAATTACAGAGATACAACAAATTCGATATTGAGCTCCTACAAAGTGAAAAATGGTGAGTAGTTTTTTTTAAATTTTGCATAAGTTTGGTTTGAAAAATTAGTTTGAAGGAATTCAAAGGGCACAATGAAGCATAATTATCATTAATTGATGACCCGATGAAAGAAAATGGAAACAACTAGTAAGAAACCTAAAATATCTAACATGACTCATGAAGAAGAGGAAGAAATGCAACATGATATATCAAAATTATGAGACCAAGTGCAACAAAATTCACTCTCACAAAAAGTAACAGAAGCTAAGATGGATGGTTTAAAGAAAGGTGTGGAAGCTAAGATGGATGGCATGGAAGCTAAGATGGATGGTTTAAAGAAAAGATATGGAAGCTAAGATGGATGGTTTAAAAAAAGACATGTAAGCTAAGATGGATGATGTGGAAACTAAGATGGATGGTATAAAAGAAAAACTTAAAGGCAACAAGGAATATTTGAAGACAGATTTGACAAAGTTGCTACCAAAAATTCTTACTAATGGCGAAAGGGTAGTAAAGGAAACTCGTGATGAGAACAAAAGAAATGTTAATCATGATTTCATAGAATCTAACATTGGATTGAAAACCCACCATGTTCCAAAGATTAATATGAGGAAGTTTGATGGCAAGGATCCCATAACATGGATACTACAGATGGAGCAATATTTCAATCTCCATAATGTGAAAAACACACAAAAGGTATGCATTGCAACTTTATATTTGGAACCAAATCAGTTTGTATGGTATCGATGGCTTTTTTCTCATAAACAAATTGTCACTTGGGCAATTTTTACGGAAGAAATGATAGCACATTATGAGGATACGAAAAGCAACACCTTTTTTTAGCTAATTGATAAATCTCAAACAAAAGGGTTCAGTGATGGAGAACATTGAGGACTTCCAAAAATTGAATATAAGTGTAAAATATATTCCAGAGGAGCATACGATTGATTTGTTCATAGGGACTTTAAAGGATAACATTCAACATGAGGTTCGCCTTTGGGAACCTGATTCATTGGAGAAGGCATTCAGGTTGGAAAAAAAAATGGAAAGCAAAATTATGGCGACAAGGAAACCTACCACTTACAACTATAATATGGAAGTGTTGTTTCCCCTAGCCTTCTACAACCTACAAGGTTGACACCACAACAATTGGAAGAAAAAAGAGAAAAAGGGTTTTGTTACAATTGTGATAGCAAATACACTAAAGGTCATATGTGTGCCGAGAATATACACTCAATATCCCTAACTTTGTTGTAGGCTCAAGCTTCTTCCGCGCATATTTGGTCACCTGGAAATATACTGATGACTCAAAAATCCTGAAGTGACCAACGTCTGGCCTCTTAGCGGAATAAGCCTCCTTTGGTGTCTTCATCTCAAGTATTCGATGTGGGCTATGGTTTTGAACATAAACCGATGTGTTATATGCCTTGACCCACAATTTTAGTGGTAGGCCTTGATCATGCAACACTGCCCTCGCTACCCCTACTATGATTATGTTCTTCCTCTCGGCCACCCCATTCTGTTGAGGATTATGGGGTGTCGTCAACTCCTATTTAATCCCTTCCATTGAAAAAAAGTTCTTAAACTCGTTTGAGACATACTCACCACCGTTATCACTCCGTAGAGCTTTAACCTTCTTGCCCGACTCTTTCTCCAACAATGATTTAAAATCACAAAAATTTATGAAAGTTTGATCCTTTTTCTGCATGAAAAATGTCCAACATTTTTGAGAAAAGTCATCAACAAATATAACATAATACTTGTGTTTGGCTATGGATGTTGTCGAGCATGGTCCACACACATCTGAATGGACTCGCTCTAGAATAACCTCTGCTCGATTGTCTATGTCATGAAAGGAATACATGGTTTTCCCAAAGTACACACCTTGCATGCATCAACTTTCTCGAGCGTACCTTTGGGAAGACCGATAGAGATATGGTGCAATATCTTCAAAGCCCCATGATGCAAGTGGCCTAATCACCTATCCCACAACTCGCCAACGTCTTGGCTCTACACCCTTTCTGCTTTAGTGCTCAAAGAAACACACTCCTCTACCTCCAACTTATAGATATTCTTCACCCAAATCCATATCTTCTTTACTTGACTCGTGGCTATGTTTCGAAGGAACACCTTTCCTTTCGAAAATATCACATCATAGCCTCTATCCTGAAGCATGGCAATGGATACCAAGTTCTTCTTCAACCTAGGCACATACATAACATTCTTCAAGGTGAGTGGAGCCCCATGCAACCTCTTAAAAGTAATCATGCCCAATCCAGTAACACTATACTTCTTGTCGTCACCAATATCGATATGCATTTGGTGATCTTTCTCCTCTAGGTCACTGAATAAATCTTTTTCACCAATCATGTGGAATGAAGCTCCACTGCCTAAGTACCATACACTTCCCATAATTGATGACACCATTCATGTAATGAAGGAAAAATCCAATTCGAATTGAGAGGCCAAAGCCTCACTCGCCACTCCTCCTGACGACTTCTTCTTGGACTTCTTAAGTGGAAAATTTGTAACAAAATGGCCCAGCTCATGAAAATGAAAGCACTTAACTTTCTTCATGTCTTTCTTTCTACCTCCATGATAAGAATCCGATTTGGAATGGGAATCTTTCCCTTTCCCCTTCTTTGCCTTAATCGCTAAGGCATAATTCTCTTCATCATCAGTCTTTGATGAAGATCCATCCTTGGTGTTCTTCCTGATCTCCTCCTACAACAATCTAACCACAGTCGTTCCAAATCTGGGAGCTTCTCCCAACCATTGACAGAGTCCCGATAACTATCCCAACTCTTTGGGAGTCTTAGAAGAGCAAGACTCCCCATATCATCCTTGATAACTGTGATTCCAACACTTCTAAGTTCGTCACGACATTGAGTGAACTTGGTCAAGTATTTTGGAATCATCTCGCCTTTCTTCATTTTTATTTTTCGAAGTTTTTCCTTCAGTGCCAATTTCCTTTGGTCACTATTGTTTTGATACAATTTTTTCAATGCTTTCCACATAGCATACACATATTCCTTGCCATGGAGACTTGAGACAATGTGGTATCAAACTCCCTCAAGGAATATTTGCCTCACCTTCGCCACACACTTCTTCCATTTGGACAAATTTTGTACATTCGATGTTGTTGGCTTAGGCATTTCTTGATCAACGAATTCCTTCAAACCATTATCCTCTAGCACAACCTCCATTCTATCCCTCTAGGCTATCAAATTCGAGTTTCCTTCCAAGGCATACTCGAGCTACAAACCGAAGAACGACATCTACCAATCCTGAAGTATGTATTGCAAATTCGAATTTCACCTGTAACCCAAAACTCAAAACTTTGAAACCTCCTCTAGTATAATGTTTTCAGCTCTGATACCATGTAGAAAATCCTGTACATTCACAAGCTTATGCAATGTACTAAAGCACAGGACAAGAATCTACTTCTACTTTCAACCAACAGAAGCCAATAGATCGATGAAAACAATATGAACATGAAGAAGATAAATCAATGGCACATAACACAAGATGTATCTGGGGAAATCCACTGCTCAAAACACCCCTATCTGTATTACATATATCATAAATATGAGTGAATATACAAAGCTTGTTCTCACTAGAAGAATTCTGCACAAGTATGCTCAACTCTCTTAGCTCACAAGCTAGCCCTTGGCCGACACTTAGCCAATTCTACAACTCTCTAAGCCCCTATTCTCTTACGTTTCCAAGGATGAATAGCCTATATTTAAAGGGAATTCATGCTTCCAAAACTACGCAATCCAAACATAGGATCAATCTCTTATGCATGCATGATATTTACACTCCAGTAAATAATATAATTGATAGTACATTGTCCTTAGACTCTAGTCTCAACTAGGTCTTTCTCATAATCGACATGCATGAGTTTCTGATGAGGGAATATTTAGTTAACTAGAGTGACACTTGTGGATGCACTAGTGCACCAACTAATTGTTATCTCTCTATTAGTTCCACAAACAACTTGGAACTAATTTAACTTAACATGACTCAGTAAATTGAGTGATCTAATTTCCATCTTAATTTAAACTCATACTGGACCCCTAAAACTTAGGGAGAACATATACATGACCACAAAAACACTTCCAACTCGAAATTCTTAAGTTAGTTAAGTTAATTATACTTAATTAACTATTCACAAGTTTCTATGAGAATAGAATTTGATTTTAATTCTCAGTTTAATTTAATGACAAATTAAACTGGAATTTCGTGTTGCCATTTCTCAAGAGGGGTTATTTTCTTTGCCACTAGATGTTTATTCCTACAAAAATATGACTACCCAACCTCAACCCATAACAACAATCGGGTCGGTGCTAAGACCAAGTTGGACTCCTACAACCTTATTCACTTTACGACTTAGGGCCACGCCCAACTAAACTCTACCAATCTTTGCCTACGTTCTGGTCGGTTGTGAACACATTAATGCTAGTTGTGGACTATGTGGGGTTTGGAAATTTGACTTCCAACCACAAGTGCATCGAAACTTATCTTTCCCAACACAAACCGTCTTGTGGATTGAGAATAATTAGTGGCAATGATCACATTATACAAATTTTACAGTGGAAGAGCTTTATTGTTAATAACTAATCAAAAATGATAGTGAAGAAATGAAACATTACCCAATAAAAAATTTTAATTCTTAATAATAAAGAATTATAATAATAAATATGTCATTTCGAATCAAGGTATGTGAACAGATTTATTGTTAAAGAGTTATTGAAAATTTATGATAAAAAAAGGTCAAATTGGCAATCTGTTTTATTTAAAAGTTTGATAATAAATAATTATGAAAAGAGGGTAGTGGGAGAGGCAATACTAATAATCAACTACCAAAATTTTCAATATAATCATCAAT
This sequence comes from Pinus taeda, assembly GCA_000404065.3. Lineage (NCBI taxonomy): Eukaryota > Viridiplantae > Streptophyta > Pinopsida > Pinales > Pinaceae > Pinus > Pinus taeda. Next base: position 42,047 of record APFE030345571.1, read on the forward strand.
TTTTTTCATATAGGTGCATATTCCACATGCAGAATGATCAAGAGTTTCTCACTTGCTAGAGGGGGACTATCCAAATGTCACACATGCAAATCCACCACATTTTGCACATCGTCATGACTCCTCACGAGGACTTAAGACTAGATCATGATGTCGAGCCTTCAGGACTTCTACAGAGATTCAGTTGTTGAGTTTTGGTTATGATGTTCTCCTGGACCGAGTGACCAACCTTCAGAAACGAGCATTGGTGGGTCATTGGTACTTTTTGGATATGCAAGAAGAGGAGATGAGGACATGGGTTGTGACTCAGTGGAATCCACTCCTCAGATACACTCCTACAGTTAGCCACCTCATGAATTCTTGGTATAGTTTTCACTTCTTACATCAAGAGGATTTGGAGAAAATTCACAAGTTGTTGTGGGTGTGAGGTCACGTTTTTTTATCTCTTCATCCATGGTATATTGGTTTTAACCTAATCAAGGATAACCCTCCCAACAAGCTGATTTGGGTTAAACTGCGAGGTCTTCCCACTGAGTTCTAGACTAGAAGGGTCTTTACAAACATTGCAAAAGCCATTAGTAAATTCATTTATTCGGACCCAAAGTGTTTAGGGGTTAGAGACAAAATGGTTGCCTGGATTTTAATTGAACGTGGTTTCTCTGGGGGCCTTCCTATACACATTGATTTGGTTTGGGATAAAATCCATATACATAAGAGTCTAGATTTTTGGTGTATTCCATTATGGTGTCTGATTTTCCACCACACTAGACATCTTATGGCATAGTTCCCTCAGAGACACAGGAAGAAGGGGGTTATGGGTGGAGCGAATAAGAATTAAAAGGGTGTTGCATGGACAGAGGTACCACAACATGGTGGTGGGAAGGAAGGAACCAGCTGGAAATATAGCAATCATAGGCATCGATAATCAAGTACCCCACTTTACAACTATCCCACTTCTTCTGGTTTGAGGTCTTTAGAATACCCATCTTCCACTTCTCCCATTATTGGGCCATCCTCCACTCACACATCCCCTATTTCTTCGACTGACGCGGGGACTGTACATTTCGTCTCCTCTCCTCAGCTGCCTGAACTTCCACATTTATCCCCACACTTTCCCCTCCCCCAATGTTGGGGATTTCACCTTCCCCTCCCTTGGCATCCTTGATGTCCCTTGGAATTTTCACATCCAAATCTCGTCCCTCTCTAATAATAATGGCGGAGAATCCTCCACACCCTTCCAACTCGGCTCCCCATGACTCCCCGCCCAACCCCCAATCTCCTATTTATTCCCCCAAGAAATTGGTGGATAGCGACATTGAATTTCTACTTTCGAACCCAGCCTTTGACATGAAAAATTATCTATCCACCGAGAGCGTCCTTGGACCTCTCCAATTATAAGCCCCAACTCATCTCTTAACATCACTGTTCGACGCTGGGAGAAGCAGGGTAGCAAACATTTCCAACGGAGGCCCAAATTTAAGTCGATTTCTTTTGTTGATTCTGCCTCCCTTATTCATATACCTATTAGTTCCTCTTTCGAACCTTGGGCACTAAGAGCATCAATGCCCTACCTCTATGCAACATGACCCTCTGCCTTTCCCTCAATATGCATGGACTGGGGGACTTGAAAAAATTCATATCCCTCAGATATCTATTTTCTTCTGTTAATCCCCACATCGTCCTTCTTCAAGAATTCATGATAATCGCTCAAAGGGTGTCAGAGTACTTTAGGAAAATTCTTCCGAATTGGAATATGGTGGCCGTAGAATCTATGGGTCTTTCCAGGGGACTGGCGACACTATGGAATCCATGATGGGCGACTTTCAAGGCTTATAATTGTTTTGTTGGTATACTTCTCTTTAGACGACTCAGGGGACTGGCTGGTCATTTTCGTATCCTAAACCTATATGATCCATATCAAGATATAGATTCTTTTTGGGACAGATTAGAGTCATGAGACATCCTAAAAATTGGATCTCTCATTGTGACAGGAGATTTTAATTCCACCATAATGCTGGAAGAATGTTGGGGCTCGGCTCATAGGATGGGATGGATCGACTTATGGATTGACTCAAATATATTTTTTGTGATAATAATATGATGGACATTCGACCACAAACAATTGTACACACTTCGCACAATGGCAGATCCGGATCACAACATATTACCAAGCGACTAGAAAAATACTTGGTAGACGAAGATCTACTGGAAAGAATGGTTTTTCTTCAATCAAAGGTTCTGAAAACATACATATCTCATTACCTACCCATCACATTAATATGGAGGAGGGATGAGTTGCATTTGGGTATGCCTTTAAAGTTCAATCATATTTGGCTCGAAGATCCAGACTTTAATTCTCAGATTCGAGATTTCTGGACTCAATACAGGGATGCAGATCATCCTCCCATGTAGGCTATATATGGGAAGCTACTTGCTTTAAAATCAGAGGTAAGGAAATGTGAATGCAAGAAAAAAAGAACATGATTAAGGAGTTAGCTGATATTAAAATGGAGCTGGAAAAATTTGGGAAGATCCTAGATGTTGGGAACCCTCCCCCAGAGCTCATTAAAAGCATCAAAGTTTTGGAGGAAAAGAAGCAGAAGATCCTTCACATACAGGAGGTCACTTAGAGATTGAAAAGCAAGGCACTGTGGTTTAAAGATGGGGACAAGAATACCAAAGTTTTCCATAGGTATGAAAAATTTAGGAGGCATGTAAACACCATATGGAGTATAAAGGAGTCAAGTGGCAACATGGTACATACTTTCCTAGAGATTCAACAGGCGACATTAACTTTTTTCAAGGATGCCTACAAAACAAGAGGGGGTACATGTATAAAGGACCATATTTGGGGGTCAGATTCATATCCCACCATGTTTGATTCCGATAAAAATGGGGAGTTATATAATCCTGTAAATTTGGACGAAGTACACTCGGTCCTTAAATCTTTTACCAAAGATAAATGCCCTAGACCAGATGGATGGATGGTCGAATTCTTCTTACATTTTATTGATTTAATCAGACTGGACTTGGTGCAGATGGTTGAAGGATCAGGCTTGGAGGACACATCACTCGGGCTATCAACTCCAGGTTCATTGCACTTATACCAAAACATAGTGAACTGGGGTCCTTGACAGAGTACAGACCCATTTCACTTTGTAATCTGGTATACAAACTTATCTCCAAAATCATTTCACAAAATAAAAATAACCCTGTCCACTTACATTTCTCTGGAGAAATATGGATTCTTACAAGATAGATTGATACATGATGTTGTTGCTACAACATAGGAATGAATGCATTCCATTCACACTAAGAAGATGGAATTTTTTGTCATGAAGGTGGATTTACAAAAATCTTATGACAGTGTAGATTGGAACTTCCTTCGCATTGTACTACATAGGATTGGCCTGGAGATACAAAACATTGAGTGGATTATGGCATGTGTTACATTAGTTAAATATGAGACCATTATTAATGGATATCCCACAAGTTTCTTTGGCGCTGGTAGGGGACTACGTTAGGGGTTATCATTTGTCACCATTGCTATTTATTCTGATCATGGATGGCCTCAACCATAAAATAAAAAAATGTTTGCTTGGAGGAAAAATTTCATGGACTCATTATGGACAGAGGAATTAGGGTCTCACATAGCTTTTTCCTAGATGACATATTATTTTTTGGTATGCTCTCTAGGATGAAGTGGGCTACATTACATAACCTTTTTTTAGGTTTGGAAGTGCATTGGGGTTACATATAAATAAGGGAAAATCCTTGTTATTATTTGCGAAAGGGCAACATGAGGACATTGATTATATTGCAAATTTATTTGGAGTGGAAACACAACCAATATGCTTTGGTTTAAAATACTTCGGCTTCAACATAAATTCAAATAATTACAAGGACAATGAATGGTTATGGATTGTTGAGAGATTCCACAAAAATATATCTGGATGGGAACATCGGTGCTTAACTCTTGGTGGTAGACTCACTCTCACACAGTCGGTCTTGCGACACTTAGCGATGTATTGGGCACATCTTTTATGTCTCTCTGCCATGATTATCAGAAAAATAAATGGTATTATGGAAAAGTTTATATGGGCAGGATCCAAGAAAACCTTCAAATTCCACCTCATCAAGATGGAAAATCTCACCATGCCTAAGAGACTAGGAGGCTGGGGTATTCTCAATATGAAATTCTTTGGATGGGATCTTCTAATCAAATCCTTATGGCGTGGTTTATTTAGTAATTATCTGTGGGGAGATATCATCAGATCGAAATATTTAAGGGGCATAAAGGTCGAACACTGGATGAGAGATGGTCTAATAGGAAAACCAAATGGATCCACCATCTGGATCGGTTTCAATAAGATTAAGTATTGGCTATTGAAGTGGGTCCATATTTGGCTCGGGGAAGGAGGTCATTATTGGCAGGGACAGTATCCTGGTCATTGGGATTGAGAGAAATTACATAGGATCTCTTACACACAGTATAAATTCTAGAGGGGTTTTTTACCTTGCACATGCAATCAAAACATGGTATGAATTCACAACAATTTGGACAAGGTCAGAGGAGATTGAATTGACAAGAGGAGTTGCTGGAAGCTGGATTGTCTGATCAATGCACTGTGCAATTTCGGAATATGAAAAGAAGAGGTTGGTGATCAGATTCGGTGGGATGGGCGTTTACATTGGGGTTCTATCTCTGTTGTAGACACCTACCTATACATCTGTTGCAACATACTCAATATACAGAACACATGCCAGATTACCGGATTCTGGAAGGTCTAGGTCCTAATCAAGATCATACTCTACACATGGATAGCATGGAAAAATAAGACATTGACTTGGGAAAATATGAGGAAGAGAGGCGTAAATGGACCTGGACAATGTGTCTTATGCAGAATGAAGGAGAAGAAAAATTTGCACATCCTATTGCTTTGCCCAGTAGCTGTACTGGTATGGACTAAGATATATTGTTTATTATCTTTCACACATATTTCACATGAGACTATTGATGCTTGCTTGATATGGTGGAGATAGAGGCCCAAAAGAAAAATGGAAATCCCCCTTGTGATTTTTTTGGGAAATATGGAAGGCAAGGAATTTTATTATATTTGAAGGCAAAACAATCAATGTCAACCATATTATCAACAATATTTCCTCCTAGTTAAGATTGTTGTTGCAGACTAAAACAGTGCCTCATGCGGTCACTCATAGAAAAAATGGCCCGAATATATCCTTCCCAGCGGATTATTTTGATGGTGCAGAACATGGCGGAATTTGTGGCTGCGTGGTGTGGATCTGCATCAATCAAAACCGGCATTATAGAATCCATTGGGTTTGAGGCAGTGAGACTAATATGAGAGCTGAAGCCATTGCACTCTGGGGATTATTATGGTTCACCAGATACCTGGATATTCCAAGACTACAGATCTATGGGGACTCACAAGCCATTATCAATCACGTGCTAGGAATTTCCTCTATCTCCCATCCACATTTATAGGATTGGCTTAGGAAGATTGAATATCTCAAAGATACATTTCAAAATATTACCTTCGAGCATATTCACCGAGAATTTAATACTACTGTAGATGACATGTCTACGTTGGGCATTTTGGACTCTACTGGAAGCATGCATATCACTCTGGGGATGGACAACTACACTATGGATGTTGGCAACATGCCACTCCCTGGATGATGTTTTTATTTTTATGTTACACAATTTGGTCACTCTTGACACCATACTGTTTTTTGGTATCTACTCTTTCATGAATTTTTCTTCTCAGACTTATGAAAACCTATATGGTTACTAATTTTTTATTCTCATATATAGGTAAATGGTTATGGGTACTTACTTTGGCTTGTGTACTCGAAGGATCTACAAACTATATGTTTTGATTTACTATTTGCATTTGTTTTTCACTGTATCTCATATGATGCTTTTCCACATATGATAGACTCTATATGAAGTTCCCAACAAGTCAAGATGCACTGTTTTTTATACCTTTAATATTAAACAACATTTTTTTCTTACTAAAAATAAATAAATAAAATAAAATAAAATATTTCTATGATTATATTGTAGTGGCCTTATGTGATGCACTTGAAAAAGTGAAAGAAGGTAGGCATGTTGTAATGGTCTATGTAGATATCGAAATAAGTTTGTTTAATGCTATTTTTTCAATGGCATAAATGCATTTGGAAATGGAATTTTCTCTAATAGGAAAAATTGATATTTTCACTTCAAAATAATATTAAATGGATAACATTATTTTTGTTGTTGTTAAGCTTGGCAAGTTTTTCTTTTTCTATTCATTTATAAGAAAATATACACCACATAGATTGGCTAGGTGGCCTCAACTTTCCCATTGGGAAACCAAGTCTGTTGGCCACCTATCCGCATTATATGCCATCCAAAAACAGAAAAGTTCCAGTCTTGGTATCCACGCTATATATGTCTCTGTTTCATGACCAGACGCCAGATTTCTATCTATACATATACTTGCATAATGAAAAGTAAAAGGTATCTGCAATAAAACAAAATTAAACTAGGGAGATAAACTAGTCCTTCTTCTCCTCTGAGGCTGATTCCATAGGAACAGGGTCTTTGGCATTTGATCCAAACATCTCAGGCAACTCCATGATGCATGGGATATGCCTCTCTATTATGTCCAACCAATTATCTTGCTTGTGGAGATGAAATTGAATTTTTTGGAATTCTTGTTTGTAGCTCGGCATACCTTGAAGATAAACACCCATACCCACCGAGATTTGTTCCATAACTTTGCCCAGCAAGCTTTTCATCAACCAATAGAGGTATAAGGTCTGTTTAATTGCATTATCTTGCCTCTGGTGTTGTGAGGGTCCGGAACAAGGGACCTCCAATCTTCCATGTCCTCCTCATTCTTGTCGCCCTGCCTAATTTCCTCTTCCCACTCCTCTAATTTTTTTTGAATGGCTTCATCAATACCTTTGCGGTATGCCTCGACAACTTTGCTGATAAGTTTCTCTACTGGTTTTCTCCCTCTACGAGGCTCGAATGTGCTCGGGTCCTTGGAATTTCTGGGCACCTAAGCCCATCTACCACGACCATGGATTTTTGCAAGTCAAGCCATGGTGGAGATGCCCAAAACCTATTCAGAGCAACAATTTGTTAACCACAAATAATTCAACATACTATGGCAATGCTCTCGTCCCTGAGTTGAGTTACTAGGGCACTTCTCCCCTTTCCCTTTGATTTCGGCACCTCGGCCTTCATGGTTAGAGGTCCAATCCCTAGGAGGGGCCGACCTCTAACCACCAACACTAAGTCCACATCTCCAAACCCATCTCCTCATGGCCGCGAACGGGTTATCTTCTTCTTGCCATGACCAAGCAAGTGAATTCTTCCGTTTACCAGCAATAGGCCAACCATGGTTGTCAAACCCTTTCCCCTCTACCCAAGAAATAAGTACATAGCCTCTATTATTTTCTTTCCTGACTTCCCATCCAAGAGTCCTAGCAGTTCCTCCTCCGCATGAATTTCTACCTATATACTAGCAATCTCATTGGCTTCTGAAGCAGGGAACCTCTCCTAGACAACAGCTAAACTATTCCCTACTTCCCATAGCGCCTGGCTTATAGCTTCCACCCGCATCACCCCTACTGGCATCCCCACTCAGCCCTTGGCCCCTGGTTCCCAAGGAACCCATGCGAGACTCCGAAAGTTCAAAACACAGGGAGGTTGAGGTGATACCCGACAGTAGCAGAGCATAGACACATAACCCTGTCATTACAACCAGGCACCACCCCCATTTCCACTAGCAATTCTCGCCTTCCCAATTAACATTCCTAATTTTTCCCCTCTCCCACTAGTAGAAACCCAACCATGTCAACATTTCAATGGAAGAGATGAGTCGGAAAACATACCTGGGAAGAATTGTAGGCCATCTGCAAGCTTGAGGCTTAGGATGGTGTCGCCGGCCCCTTCCAGTGCACCAACTCCCTCGTCCATGAACAAACACAACAATACTCACCTATCTATCCTCTTTGTGGTTAAGATGTGCTCCTTCACCACCTTCATTTCCACCTTTCTTGCCACCCTTGCATGCAATCATGCCAAGGGCCACCGCACCCATCGCCTCAAGCGTGTGAGGGGTGGTGGTATTGTCCTCTAGGCTACTCTTTATTACTCCCCACCTGTTATCCCAACGATCCCAAATCGGGGTGAAATGGATAACATTATTAATACAAAGTTTTGCTTATAAATATGTAACTAAATTCCACTTGTTTTAAATCTTTTATTCCTCATCGGGAATACCATTTCCCTTTGGTAAACTTGCGATACCAAATTTATCCCATTCCACGTGTTCTCACGGTTCCACTTTCCACATGCTCTCAGGGTTCACTCTCCACTTTCAATAACCAAGTAAATACCTTACAAACAACATAGATTTGATTAATAGAGAATAAGATTTTAAGAATATAACTTTTATTTTTAAGTGGCTATTCACAATCAGCACATCATCGAAAGTTTGAACCTATACACTACACCATTCCTCATCATGCATGAGCTCTAAGCCAATTAAATGTGTGGTTCATGGTTGGGTCCCACCATACATATTAGGTAACATAATAAACCTAAAATACCAAGTTCCGAGTTGATTGAATGCATGCATAGTGACCAGGTCCCACCATACATGTCAAACAAAATAAATAAACCCAACACATTGAGCTCTAAGCTGATTAAACACATGCATGGGTCATCACTCGGTCCCACTAAACACATTAGATAAAACAAATAAACACAACATACCATACATGCCACATACCATGTATGTTCACTGTTCACTGTGCACATAAGCTAAAATAGATAAATAAGGAGATTGGTTTTTATGAACATCAAAGGGTGTTTTTTAAGAAAGGGCGGGATTTCAAGTTCAATTACAAGCCACCATGATGAAGGAAACCATATTGTTCTCGGTTTTCGTAGAAAAATGTGTAGAGAATGACTGCGTTTCCATGGATCAAGAAGCCAAAGACAAAGGTTAGCATAAAAACACTAAAGAAAGGAAGAATTTTAATGAAGAAAAAAATAACCATTAAGCCAATGTAGCGAGTACAAAACAAAGATCGATGACTAAATTGATCAAGAATGACGCTTCAATTTATTCATTGATCTTATGATTATGTACTAGGAGTACACACGCTATCCAAATATTCCGACAGAAATAATCACATTTAAATATATGAATAAAAATATCAAATAACTTCTCATCCAATTCTTCACTCTGAATTATTAAGATTTAGTATATGTGTAATGTTCCAAACTAGGAAAAGCCACAAATATCAAAAGCATGTAGTAATCTACAACAAATTTTTTACACATGCAAATATAGATCAGTGAACCATAGAATAACAACCATAAATTTGAGCCATTTTAATAAATCTTCATCTGGAAATTGAGTACAATGGAGTGGAATGATAGAACCTAGGCTTGCTAAAGCAACACCTAGGTGAAAATCCAAGCAAAACGTCAACTGAAATGGCTCAATTTGTCCCAATGCACTACCCAAAAATTTTATGTTGTTGCGGTTGGAGGAAAACTCTAAAATGACCCCTCAAAACTGCTCCAAAAATTCTAAAAAATTAGGGGGGGACTCCTCACACTCCAGCTAACGAAATCCAGAAAATCCTCACGGACCCAACTGGTAGAATGGCTTCCCCAAATAACTACACCTTGCTATGGAAATACTATTGTTGTTGGTTGGCTTCAACCCTTTGTTTTTACCCTCAAAAGTGCTTAGAAAATTATCCCAAATTTACTGGAGTCTCTCTTAATAAAACCCAAAAAAACCCAAAAATATTTTGGGCTAATTACAACTGACCCAAAATACTGCAAATTTCCCCAGTTAATGAGTTCTACACCCAACTAAAAATATCTGTTACAATAGCTCCAATTTCCTCCCTCAAACTGCTGTAAATTCCTCTACAAAATTCCTCCAAGACTGAGTGAGAAATTTCAACCCAACTCCTGCTTAAAATTTCCTCTTCAAACCCCTGCGCTATATGGTGCCCAGGAAATGTCTACACGAGCCATAAAGAGGAAAAATTCGCCCCCACAAATAGTAATGCTCTCAGCCCGGAAAATTCCCAAGAGAAACTTGTCCTCCCCTAAGGAGTTTTCCTACAAATTCTCTAGCCCAAATTCCACCAGTTAGCTGCTTTCCTAAGCTCCACAAATTCTTCTTCTCCGTCCTCTTGGAATTCACATTACTCGAAGATTCACTGTGAATTGGCTCTCCAAATGGTAGAATTCTGCTCTCAAATTCTCTCGTAGGGTGACACATAAAGTTTACCAAAGAAGAGGTGGAATTTCTGCTTAGAAATTCCTTGTACTAAACAACACTAGTTAAGTTGGCTAAGCAGCTCAAACAAACTCTCTAGTTCTAAAAATGAAATGTTAAAAATGTCCAAAATGAGACTCTTCTCTCCCTTTTATAATTGTTGTTCATCCATTCCCTGTGGTTGCAGCAATTTCGACCTCCCTTGGTCACTTCTTCCTTGTGGTTCGTTTTTTTTTTTAGTGGCCCCTGCAACCCATTACCACTTTAATTTTTCTTTTCTCCTAAATTTAGCCTTCTTTTCTCTCCAAAAATTAAACTGAACCTCCACAACCCACTTTTCCTAAGTTTATTTGCCGAAATATTTATCCATCACCAAAATTACAAAATTGAGGATTTTACTTAGCAAAATTATTTATCAAGGACATGACAATTGGAGGAAATAACCATGGGAGTAGCAAGACTAAGTATGAAACAAGATAATATGGAGCAATAATAAGAAAACTCCACTCTGTTACATATAATTTTCATAAACCCAACCCTAATTTACGTGAGAAGATTTTATTTGAAGATACCCATAGATTGCACATAAATCAATCTTGTTTGGGTTTGTTTCTTGAATTTTAAGATTATATAAACACCCTAACACAGAACATGCCTTATTTATTCATATGGTTTGTTTGTCCAAAGCTTCTTTAATATATGTTTCATTATGATTGATTTAAGAGAGGATTCACATAACAAATGGACGGTCATTGTTATTTCTATAATCACTTAAATAGAAATTTAGAATAGCTATTGTATTTTAAACTCCAAAATTTAATCCACATAAACAAATTGATATCATAAATGTTATCAACTACAACACAAGTAAATATCATAAATGCTATCAACTACAACACAAGCAAGAAAGATATTGAAAAGCGCTGCAAGGTACCTTAAGAATTATTGCTCCATGGTGGTCATCCTCACTCTGACCTTTGCAGAGGTGCCCACTTTTCCCTTTGCACTCAGCTGTTTATCTTCTCTATAGTAGTGGAGACGCTGGAAGTAAAAATAAGTAAACAAACAAAGCACTATTAAACCATAAAAATCAAGAAATAAATTAATGAATTATTTACAGATTACAATTTTTATTAATTAAAAAAACAGAATAACACCATAAATAAGCACAAGGAAGGTATTGGGAAAGAGCTACAATGTACCTTGTAAAATATTATTCCAGCATTTGCACTCAGCCCTATACAATTTCTTTATAGTTGGAAATAAACAAATCAACACCATTACCCACAAAGTCTACAAATAATTAAAGTAACCAGAGAATAAGATATGGCAATTTCTGCTGATATAAAGAAACAAATCTCCCTCACCTCATCCATCCATCCATCCATTCAAAAGAGGAATGGACATTGCGTTCGCTGGTTTGTTTCCGCTATCGAACGACCCAAAAATGCATCTGCTTTAGAAATTTCATCGCTGCTCGTCTTGAATTTTGACATTTTCCTCTTTGTTATGAGCTTGCGCTCTCGCTCTGGGACGTTAAATTCACAACCACACCATAGATAAACACAGTAATAATAGCTTTTGCATGTAAGTTTGAAAAATATTGTGAAGAGTTACCAAATGCCGCAAGCGAAAAAAATATTGAAAAAGGTGGATATTAAATGGGAATGCCACTTGGTCAAATGAATTTCCAGGTCAAATCAATGAATCAAACTAACGTGATCAACCCAACTAATACTTTCTTTGCTCCCACCTCTTCTATTTTAATAGTTATCCCTGCCTATGTTGTCTATGTTCTAATTCCTGACTTTGTTGCTTGATGCTTTCATTACTCAAATGCAATGTGAGCTGTTAGTGTGCATCCTTAAAGACATCCCCTTGAAACTCCAACATACATCATAAATTATACCCTTACCAATCATTTATAAAAATATATAAAAATATATATATACTCACACTGCTCAAATATGTCACATTGC
>APFE030345571.1:56133-80145 GCA_000404065.3 Pinus taeda
GATTAAAATAATAACTCAGAGACATAAAGAAAAAGGGGAGCGCTCCGCACGTTGAAACATAGCAAGCCAGAGTACCAACATACATTGAATGATAGCAAGCCAAACTACTAACGCCCAAGAGAAGAACAGAGAAAAGCGAAATAAAGTTGAATGAAATTGAGAGCCGAGACATGACTTATATAGATTGAAGGATGACATCTTTTCCCGCTTTTCCTAACGGTAAGCTTTTCTGAAACCTTATCCACGTCAGTTTCCTAGATGTACATATGCTTTTCAAGAAAGCAGGATGATTCGATTCGGTATTGGTTCAATTCAGAATGTTAAAAACTGTGAAAATGATATAAGAGAGAGAGTGTTGGTAAGATAATATTTGATATTTTAAATTATTATTTTGATAGAGATGTATATTTTGGAATAAGGTTTTTAGAACTTTAATTTAATTATCAATAAGTGAATAAGAAGGATTTATTTTTTATAGAATATTTTTAACAATAATTAAGATTAAGAATTGAGATGTATTTGAAACTTAGTTATATATTTTTTGCTTTTTAATTTAATAAAGAATGACATGTCCACAAGTGTCATTGAATTTTTATTGGTTGTTATTTTTTAGTTTTTTAAAGCAAAGTTTTCCATTACTTAGATCCAATCAAACTATATACCTTGGTTTGCGTTGATCTACCACTAGAGAAGTGAGGCCAATGGCAAAACCAAAATTGTTTAAGCATTCAAAAGTTAGAAATACCTTGAAAACGTGAAACCATAAAACTATTGTCTTGAGGCCTATGGCCTTCTATAATAATAACTGAAGATTGAAAACTAAAATACTAGAAATATAAGTGAGCAAAGGAAATGAAGTATAGGTATTGTCATGTTGTCGTGGTGGAGTTTGATTCTTCTACAATAATCAGTTCCTTGCTATTCCTTGGTGAGCAACCCAAATCTAGTGGGAGACCCAAATGTGACCCGATACGATGTACTTTCCTATATATTCCATGCGTTGTAAATATTTTTTTGTGAAGTAAATGATTTATATTTGCTAAAACAGAGGGTTGCATTCTAATTCTCTAAAATCTAATCTAGTCGACCACTAAAAATACCTCACTAGCCACAAAACTTTAGTCTCTTCAAAAATGCGAAAAATTAGATACTATCCATAATTCTTGAAACCAAAATACCCATACTAGTTGTTGGGCCTCGGGTCATTTTTAAATTGAAGATTAAATAACTAAAACATGAAAAAGTATAAAACAAAGAGAATAAGAGATAGTTAAGTTGAGTTATTTGAATTAGTGGCTTCAACAAGAATGTGCTCCTTATTTATACCTATGGAACAACCTAATTTAGGAGGGATTCCCATTTGTTTCTCGATATTTCCTATCTTTCGATCCATAGTTTCCATTTGCCACAACATCTAATCTAAAGATAGAAGAATGTCCTCTCTATTCTCATTTTTATCGATTAGAACTTTATTGAGGAGGAAATTGAAGTGCCAATAAATATCCACTATGTACATGTATTGATTATAACACCCTTTGGTATGCCCTACATCTGAAACCCAGTAAACTACTTCTACTAACACTTCAACATTCATGACGGTGCATCTGTCGTCTACTAGTTCTCTCTTTTCCTAAGCAGTGTCCTCTTAGACTAGCTATGGAGTAACCTCTCTAAACCAAGCCACTAAAAATTCAACTCACAATTGAGCTCAAGTGTGCCCCCTTTCCTAATAATATGCTACCCCATGATGCATTTAGGTTCTTTAACGTGGCATAATGGGCTCCCTAAGAGTGATTTGGGGCTAATGGTAAACAAAATTCTCCCTGTTACGAAGCTTATCTCCAAAGAATTTTTTAACCTCTTAGTAGTGCTATAAATGAGGAGGACCTCTCCACAATAAGATGCCAAGGAATCTTGACTTGATGCAATTTGTCGATGAGCTCATGACAGTGGAGAAGCCCACTCTCAAGAATGAACTAGTTTCCTTCACACTTACCTGGAATAGCAGATAACACATGTTGAAAATAGCAACAAGAAATGATAAAAATAAAATCCATAATATTCCAATTTTAATTTGTCCTTGGATCAAAATTGTGAATTAAATTCGAATTTAGTCTCACCAGCTGCTTGGAAATAATTAATTAATTCATTATGGATTAATTAGTTGGAAAACTTCGAGTTAAAAGTATTTCTGCAATCATGCAACAATTATCCATTAATTAAGGAGATAAGATTGAATTATATTGAGTTGTCATTAGTTAGCTCAGTTTACTAAGTTAAGCCCAGTTAAATTAGTTCCAAACTGTTTGAGGAACTAATTGTGAGTTATCAGTCAGTTGATGCATGCATGCACTCAACAAGTGTACTCCAGATAACTGAAGATTCTCTCATCAGGAACTCATGCATGTCTATTCTGAGAAAGACCCAATTGAGCTAAATATCAAGGACAAGTTACTATCAGTTCCATGTGTTTTCCTATAAAGAAAACTCATCCATGAAGTCAAGGTAAGGTTCCTTGAGGATTCCGTAGTTCTGACCGTGTGTTAGAGTAGTGTGTGAGAGCAGTGTTACACTGGGTGAAGGAGATCATCCCAGAGGTAACTGCGCAAGGAAATAGGAGCTTGGAGGGCAGAGGAGAAGGCTTGTGAGAAACTTTGATTGCCTGTGAGCATCCAAGAGGATTGTACTGAGAGCTCGCTAGCTGTAAGAGCTAAGGCTTTGTATAATTCTGATGTACTTCCACCTTGTATGATAATACAAATAGCAGGGTTTTTAGCTGAGGCTTTCCCCTGAGTATTTTCTGTGTTTCATGTGAATTGATTCTTCTTCTTCTGGTTATATGTGTTCAGCTGTGACTTAGCTCGATCTTTAAGCTTCCGCAAGTTTGATAGTAGAAGTAGATTATAGTATTTTGCTTTTGTATATTGCATTATCGAGTTAATCTATAGTCAAATTTCCTACATAGGTCTCTAAGCGAGACTTGTAGAGAATTTGCAGAATTTCTACATGGTATCAGAGCCAAGTTTATCAGAGCAAAGTTTATTGGAGCTGTGAACAATATAGGGAGAAGAGAATTAAAAGTTTGAAGTTCAGGGTTGCAGATGCAAATCGAATTCACACTATACTTAAAAAAAAATGAGATGGGACATTATGTGACTAACTGCCCATCGAAGAAGTACAAGAAGGGATCCTCGGAAGGATCGGAAGGTGAGGCATTAGCCTCTCAATTCGAAATGGACTTTACCCTCATCGCATGCATGGTGTCATCGATGATGGGTTGTGTCTAGTATCTTGATAGTGGAGCCTCATTCCACATACCGGTGATAAAGTTTATTCAGTACCTTGGAGGAGAAGAGACCTCAAGATGCGCATAGAGATGGGTGACAATGAAAGGTATAGTGTTTCAGGAGTGGGCACGGTTGCTTTTCAGAGGGAGCATGGAGCTTCTATCACCTTGACATATGTGAAGTATGTGCCTGGATTGAAGAAGAACTTGGTATCGGTCGCGATGTTGGAGGACAAAGGCTACGATGTTGTCTTTAGTAAGGGAAAGGTTTTCCTTAGACACATCACGATGAGACAGGTGAAGCAGATCAGAACTTGTATGCTCTTGAGGTTCAAGATGCATGCAAAGCCTTGAAGAGCAAGGCAAATGTTAGAGACTTGGTGGTTGAGAGGGAGAGTAAATTACCTCTCAACATGCAGTCCCAAAAGAAGTCTTAGACAATTGTGGAGGAGCCACAATTGGAAAAGTGGGTAGAGGGATCACATATAGCCATACCTCCAAGTGTGAGGTGGGGCGATGTGAAGTGATAGTCTCAAGAAGGCTGAAATTGGGCAGGGTCCATTGAGAGGTTTTATCTCATGGATCGTACCTTGCTACGGGAGCCCAAAGTACATAGTAGTGGGAGGAAGCAGTGGGATTGATGTAGTCAGAGATCAGAGTGACAGAGGCTAGAGAAGTCAGATACTGAAGAGCACAAAGAAGGATTGACAACAGTGCAGAAAGGCAGAGTCAATAGAAGCGCAGATTTTTTAGTAGACAGAGGCAATAGCAATCAGAGACTTTGATGACAGATGCATCATACTAATTCAGGAATTATTATTATTATTATTTATTTATTTATATTTATTTTTTTTGGAGTTGTTGGAGCTACACATTCGAGAGAAGTGCTGCATGCAGAACATTCCAAAGGTTCAGGATCGAGATCCAGTTGAATTCCTTTCTTGTTGAGAGGGAGTGTTGAAAATAAAAACAAGAAATGATAAAAGTAGAATCCAGAATATTCCAATTTTAATTTGTCCTTGAATTAAAGTTGTGAATTAAATTTGAATTCAGTCTCACCAGCTGCTTGGAAATAATTAATTAATTCATTATGGATTAATTAGTTAGATAAATTCAAGTTAGAAGTCTTTCTGTAGTTATGCAATAGTTATCCCTTAATTAAGGAGATAAGATTGAGTTATATTTGAGTTGTAATTAGTTAGCTCTGTTTACTGAGTTAAGTCCAGTTAAATTAGTTCCAAACTGTTTGAGAAACTAATTGTGAGTTATCATTCAGTTGATGCATGCATGCACTCAACAAGTGTATTCCAGATAACTGAAGATTATCTCATAAAAAACTCATGCATGTCTATTCTAAGAAAGACCTAGTTGAGCTAAATGTCAAGGACAAGTTACTATCAGTTGCATGTGTTTTCTTATAAAGGAAACTCATCCATGCAGTCAAGGTAAGGTTCCTTGAAGATTTTGCAATTCTAATAGTGTGTTAGAGCAGTGTGTGGGAGCAGTGTTACACTGGGTGAAGGAGATCATCCCAGAGGTAACTGCGGAAGGAAATAGAAGCTTGGAGGGTAGAGGAGAAGGCTTGTGAGAAGATTAGATTGCCTGTGAGCATCCAAGTGGATTGTACTGAGAGCTGGCTAGCTGTGAGAGCTAAGGCTTTGTATAGTTCTAATGTATTTCCACCTTGTATGAAAATACAGATAGTGGGGTTTTTAGCTGAGGCTTTCCCCTAAGTATTTTTTGTGTTTCATGTGAATTGGTTCTTCTTCTTATGGTTATATGTGTTCAGCTCTAATTCATTGCCATCTTTAAGCTTCCGAAAGTTTGATAGTAGAAGTAGATTATAGTATTTTGCTTTGGTATATTGCATTATCAAGTTAATCTACAGTCATATTTTCTACATAGGTCTCTGAGCGAGATTTGCAGAATTTTTTAACCTCTTAGTAGTGCTACAAATGAGGAGGACCTCTCCACAATAAGATGCCAAAGACTCTTGACTTGATGCAATTTGTCGATGACCTCATGACAGTGGAGAAACCCACTCTCAAGAATGAACTAGTTTCCTTCACACTTACTTGGAATAGCAGATAACACCAAATGTATAACAATAAGAATTTTAAAAGAATTTACAAAAGGGGTGGAATCGAACTTGAATGACCAACATATATAACCTCCTATGGGTTGTTTGCCTAATAGGTCATAGAATTCCCTAAAGCGTTGTGCCCAGAAAGGTTGTTTCCTCCCCCATCCTGACCGAGACACTAGAAAATCCCAAAGAGTATGTAAAATCTATGGATTTCCTAGGGGGTGATAAGAACAACACCTTCATGTCTTTTTTCCTACGCGACCCCCTGAGGGAGATTCCTATGCGGACTAAAGCTTGGAATATAAACCAGACGAAGCATGGAATAGGTATTTTCAATAGCCACAACTGATGAATAAATAAAAAGATCTTACCAAGGGAAAGCTAAGGAAACCCCCTCCCCATGTTAATGCCTTGTGGCTCAACTTTAGGTAGAGAACCACTATGGAAATGATGTGAAATAATTTCATTGAGCTTAGAATTGAAACATCTCCTTACCACTTGACGATCATTGCATGTCAATTTAATGATTTGAGACTAAGTGGTAGGCTCATTGGAAAAGCAAGTACCCTCATTGGATTTTTTTCCTGACCTGGCTGTACAAAATTCCATCAATTGATGGTTGCAAAACCTGAAGAGATTTCCCATGTAGTTCACTAAGAGGTGGCTTGAGAGGCTCCCCTGTGCCCTTTGCATGTGCTTACATAAAATATTGTGGAGGTATGTTTCCACATACCATTGTCATGTGACCTAGTGGGATGGCAGAACATCGCCCCCCCCTCTTCCCCATCTTGCATCTCGAGCACCCCATCCTGCCCCATCCAAGGATTATACCCACCGTAAGTTGAATTTCATCATGCATTAAGATTGTTTCTTTTATTTCTTCATTCTAATCAAGCAAGAACCATCCTAACAACATCTTGAGGTGCCAATATATGTCAATGATGTATATATAGTAGTTGAACCTCCCTCCAGAATGACCAACATTTGGAACCCAATCTTCTATTTCATTGGCAAAAAAAATTATCTTTATCACGATTTCCCTTTCAACATTGTCAATTTCTTCTTGTACATCCAATGGAATGTTAGCTTAGTATCATCTAGTTGTAGACTCTACTCTTTGTTGGGAACTTATTTTTCCATCTACCTATAGTAAACCACTCCCTTTTGAGCTCAAACCCATTGTCTAGGCATGGTGATCAACAAAGGTTTCCAAGGACTGAGACTTGGCCTAGAAAAGTGTTAGCTAGCCTAAAAGTGACAATATAGAAGGTAAGGAACATAAGTGGTGCAAAAGGGTAGTTAAGAAACCTGAGAAGTTGACTGGTGCCAAGGATAATTTTCACCTACAAAAAGGCCAAAGGAGTCAGAGGAAAGTGGAGAAGAAGTTGTCTAAGCGACAAGATAGAAAGAAAGAAAAGCTTCAAGGGATCATGCTAAAGTAAAGGTCGATTGCCACAAGAGAAAAGAAGAAGGAAAAGTAGGGGCTATACATGCTCAAAGAAAAACAACCTGGAGAAGAGGGAAAATGTGTCATAGCAAAATAAAATAAAGAATGCATACTAATAGACTGCCATAATCATTTCAAGTGGTAGCCATTGAACATGAGTAGTCATATCTCCTAGCGTATTCAAAAATCGATCCATGATTTGCCCATATCCTGGTCATAATCTCTATGGTATGTAGGATTGACGTCTCCTATCTCGTGTGATGAACATAATGCATTAAGCCTGTATATGTAATGACTTCCAAACATGTGACTGTAAGCCACCACTCTTTGCATTAACCATATACTTGATACCTTGTTGTTGTGCCATTAAACACCACTTGGGTTGATAAATTTTGACTTTCCTTGTGTAGTGTGCAACCATAATAACAATGGGATAAATGTTAAATTTTACGTGGGCCTTTCGTTCTTGGTCGGTGGTGGCCATGCACCTACCCACATATTCCTTTCATATCACCTCATCCAAAGAACTCTTATTGCTATTGTTACTTTATTATGTCTCTCTTGTTATATGTTTTCTTAAATGTATATATATTGAATTCATATATTGATTATTTTTATAATTAATAATAATTTAACAATAATTGGTTAGGTTTTTATCATTTTTTAAAATTTTTAATAATACCAAAAATACTACAAGATAAATATTTTGACACCTATTTTGTAAAATTTGAAATTATATCAATTCAAATTTTCATAACCTTATAACTCTTTGCTACTTAATTTCTAAATCTTTATAATAAAACTCTTTGCTACTTAATTCTAAATCTTTATATTACAATATAATATATTGAAATTAATTCATAATATTTTTTATTTAAATGTTTTAATTTTGGATTTTATTATTCCAACATTATATAACTAACATTTCAAGTTTCAATATCACTAGAATCTTCGCGCTTTTATTTTTTTAATTGATTAATTTCAATTCTTTATGACAAATATAATAGTTAATATTAGAATCTTGTTTTAAGTATTTTTAAATATTATTTATCATAATTTTTTTTAAAATAACTCGTTAAAATAGGAGTGTTATCGAACTCCCTTTAAAAACACATCTCAAACTAAAATTTACATCATAAATATATCTTTTATTTATAAAGAAATACACAATTTTTTTTTAACTTTATTATATTTATTATTGATAACATTATTTCTATACTACTAAATATACTTACTTATATATATATATAATCATTAAAAACATAGGTTTTTTCATAATAAGTTAGAAATCTAAATTTAGAGCAGTTGGAGTATGGTAGATTATGTATGCTTTTTATTCAACATGATATCTTCTATATCTTAGTTTGATATGGATTTTTTATTCCTTAACGAGTATGATATGGGCTTTGATTTTTTTATAGATATTATTGATTTTAATTATCTGAAACTGAGGGGTATATTTTGAATTATAATAAGATTGGATTTGGTATTATTTTGCCCAAATAAATTCTCAACAAAGCATAGAGTGGACATGCATCATCTTCCTTTTATAGCTTCTTGGAATCTTTTTACACAAATCAGATTTCTTTAGAGATAATGATCCAATTAACTCACTCATTCATTATGGTTGTATTCTATTACCCAGTCTTTTTTTGTTGTACCTAATATATCTAAA
Source organism: Pinus taeda (assembly GCA_000404065.3). NCBI lineage: Eukaryota > Viridiplantae > Streptophyta > Pinopsida > Pinales > Pinaceae > Pinus > Pinus taeda. The sequence goes on from APFE030345571.1 coordinate 64,628, forward strand.
TAGAGCTTTGCTTCACTTAAAATATTGTTCAATGGATATTTGGAGTCAGATGTTTCACCTAAAGCTCTACAAGTCAATCACCATGCTATATCATGTTTGGCATTCTCATTTTTTCTTTACAAATAGTTTGGGATATATTCATTAGAATGATAAAACTCATGTATTCTATAGTTTGGACATGTCTTGAATGTCATGTTACAAGAAGTTTTGGGAACACCTTTTATTTATTATTTTCGTCCAAAGAAATCTATATTCTTAATGAAAATTGTAATGTACATGTGCAGCTAATAACTAAAATTTTCTTGTACTATATCTAAGATACTAACCTTGATGTTTTATTCAACTATATACCATATCATTTAGTAACAAAACTAGCGTTTCATAGTCCTCTAGCAAGAATTTTCTTAATAAACACCATCAATCAAATAAATTATATATTCCAAACCTAGGTGTTTCTATTTGTAAAATGATTTAGATATTTTGCAAACCATACACCAACGATGATAATGTATACAATTTATAGCATAATCTCATTTTGTAACACCCCCATCCCACATTTACCCAATTTCACTGATCTGCATAGGTAACAATGAGATGAAGATTTACTATGACACAACCCAACCTCCAAGATTCAATTATCGAAGTGGGGCCAATAACTGATACTTACTGACCAGAAATTGATATCCTACAAGGCTTATAGGACACTCAGGGGCCAAAGAACCAGCCTAGGTGACCAAACCCTAAGATGAATAGTTTTTTTAAAGACCTAGACTCCCAACTGCATGCACAGGCTACTCGTGACCCTCCAACCACACACACAACACTGCCTCCATGCAGTTGTAGCCCAAATTCTCCAGTTCAGAGAGTGTGGTCCCAAGATCTAAGCCACAATTTCAAGCCAACCTCTAGACCACTGCCCAAAACTTCCTAAGACTTTCTAGAATGATATATGACTTGAAGACAATGCTAATAATATAAAACTTGAACAAGGACTTGACCTAACCAGGCCTAACCATGACAGTTATTTCGTCGAACATATGGTGAACATGTAAACTACAAGTCAAGAATGCATATCTGATCATAGGAGTCTGAAACTTATCTGAGAATCACTAACAAGGTCTAATGCCCTCTCATAATAGTTTCAATAACACGTGTTAGCCCATGCATTCATTAACTATCAAATATTTATCAAATCCTAAATAATAAATAACTAGAATACATTTGCAAAACCATGCTTATAACCATATTATTAACCATGAAAAAATAGCCATTAAATCACCATAATAACAAGTACAAGTGCTCATGATTATAATAAGAAAGTAAATTTTATTAACTAGTGTAAAATCCAACCAATTAAGGGACTTCCACGTACCACTCGACCATAGATTGGGCTAAACAAAATCTTTCTTTCATCCAATCAACCTTTTCCATATTCCAAGCATGAATATGGGATCTCAAGACTTAAAAAAACTAGGATTTCCTAGATATTAATGTTTTTTTCCACGATTTTGGGTCTAGGATAGAATCTTAGAATCTCTAACGCTACCAAACAAAGAATCACAACAATACTACATTGTACAAGGAAATATAAATAGCAGCAAATCTACCAGTGCACAAAATATGGACAACTTTTTACAATTTTCAACCCAACTTTCTTATATTAATCAACATATAGTACAACAATATAGGGTTCCCGTACTAGGGATAATGTCCCTCATACATCCACTGATACAAGATACAAAATTGAGGCCTGGTGTTAGTCCATTAACAATCAATATACCCTCAAAAAGATAATTTGACCATTTGGTTGCCACATGCTCTCTCAGCTCCTCTTAGTCGTACCCTGTACTTTCTCGGTCCTTCGGCTCCCAATTTGCAGCTCTTGCCTCTATTAATGCTCCACGTCCATCTTGCCACTGAACCTCAACTATCAATTTTCTCACTAGTTGTGCCTTAGTCCATTAAGGGCACAACACATCAAGACTCCTGCCGAGTTGTTTACAACTCCACTCATGAATAACTCTCAATCTGCCCACTACTGATCCTTAGTTACTCAGGGACTTCAACCCATTATGGTCTTCCTCTGCTATTACGATGAAGACCATCATATGGCATGAAGGGTTGCCACCTATCACTGCAATATTTCCATCTCCCATAATGAGCACGGGCTAGGAGGACTTCCCATCATATGTTGTTCAAGTCCTTCTCCACACACAAGTCTAGGGCTCCACAAGTTTCTCCTTGTTGATCCCACCCTTGAGCTCAACAACTACTACTCTAGCAATCACCTAGGACCATGAAGATCATACACATCGGGCTCCAACTTGGGCACTATCATGATGTCCTCCAACAGACCATGAATTCCCAATCATTATCCACACTTGGTCCACTCTCACGTTTCCCTCCAACAGTCCATGAGTGACCAAGTATGTTGTAACATATGCTCCTAGTTAGGGCATCCAACACCTAGGAAACCCCTCCACATCGCTACTAACAGACTTCTCCAATCAATCCTCTCCTAAGACACTCATCCACCTAGCATCCATCAATCAAGGAGACATCTACAAATTTTGTTGTTGCCTCCTTGCCTTGATTTTTGTGCTCCTAGAAGACTAATTAGGGAACACTTCTAGCCCTCAACCCACTGCTTCAACATTGTGTGAACTTCTTCCCAAAGTATGCTCCTTTCCGTTGTCCAATTATAGGTAACAAACACTGCTTTAGGGTGAGGCTTCTCCTCAACTAACCCTACAACATTTTTGTACCAACCAACAATAAGAACGATGCCCTTATATATGGAGACACCCCTTGTTCTACTACAAAATCATATATAGGAGCTGCAGCCTAAGGGAGAAACCTATATTATGCCTAGTTTCCCTCAAAATAGCCCCTTCCACTTGTTTTTGTAGCTACCATTCTTTGTGGCCTTGTAAACATAGGTGACCCTCACGAAATAACACACAAAAAAACTCTAAACATACCTCTGGACTGTGACTTGGAATTTCAAGGAACTCACACCATATTTAGGAGATAATATGCCCCAAAACAATCATCCTTTCCTCCATGCAAGATGAATCAGATTTGCGGCTCTTCCATACAAGGAAACTCGTACCAAAACATAAATATCTACCGAAAAACTTGTGCTTCAGCCCTTGCATCCTAGCTTCCTCCTTTGCTGTCTAATTTCGAAGATATTTCTTTGTTTTGGATGCACTTGGATGATCAAAATGTGCCTCACATACCTTTTATTTATAAACATAAGAAAGGTCAATGAATTTGTTGAAGAGACATGAATTTTGGACCAAGCCTACATGACTTGATTGTCCAATAATTAATTGTCAGCTTCAACACTTCATACTTCCACTTCGACAACTCACATTTCATTGATTATCAATGTGTTGGAATTGTCTTGTCATCCTATATCATTTCCATCCATCGCATGTCAAGTTCTCATCACAGTTTTGGCCCAAAAATCGATGAATGAAAAACCCCAGGCTTAGGTTTCATGCCCACAAGGCCATTATCTGAGCTCCTTCCTCCAAACACTCAATCCTCAAGGCTTGGAGTGCTTCCCAAGCTACAAAAAACAAGACCCCTCTTAGCAAGGGAGGTACTTCCAAGACTAGGAAGTAACCATCATCATCCGATGACACTTGCCCATCTGGGTTCCATCAATGCAACATAACCTATAGAATGAACCCGACAATCTTGATAGTGCCTCTGTCTCATCTCATCTAAAATTGAATATCCGAAAACTCCATAGGATTTCTCCCTATGTGGCTAGAATCCCTTTGAGCCTACACAATCTCCACTTGCTCCGTCCAGCAAGAACTCATCCTCCTGGATCAAATAATACTCGTGCAAATCCCTCCAATATTGGATATGAAATATCATGATCCAATGAAGAATCTATCATGCCAATCTGTAGTCCATCACATGAAGCCATATCGATCAACCTAATCTTGTCTAAGCCAAAGAAACCCTCGAGTTGTCCCAACCATCCATGACAAATCAAAAAAATTTCCTGATCCACAATCTTCCCTGCAACAACCTGTTGTTCACCAGCCTCACCACCAATCCACCAAAGCTCCTAGTCAGTCTTGTTTCTAAGCTAGTAAAGACCACATCTCCACATCTTCAGCTCAACCCTATGCTCCATGATCTAGAGACCCACAACTCCGTCTGAGTTGCTTTGTTGTGCACACTCTGATTCATTATCCCTCAAAGTAGCTCAGATAGGCTCTAATACCATGTTTTTTTTCCATGATCTTGGGTCTACGATAGAATATTAGAATCTATGATGCTACCAAACCAAGAATCACAACGATACTACTTTTCACAACGGAATATAAATAGGAGTAAATCTACTAGTGCATAAAATATGGATAACTTTTTACAATTTTCAACTCCACTTCGTTATATTAATCAACATTTAATACAATAGTCTAGGATTCTTGTAAAAGGGATAATGGCCCTCATACATCCTCTGATATAAGATACAAAACTAAGGATTGGTTTCAGTCCATTGACAACCAATCTACCCTCAACAAGATAATCTAACCATTTGTTTGCCGCATGCTTTCTCAACTCCTATCGGTTGTACCCTATACTCGCTCGATCCTTCGGCTCCCGATTTGCAACTCCTACCTCGACCAATGCTCCAAATCAACCACTGAGCCTCAACTATCAATCTGCTCACTAGTTGTGCCTTAGTCCATCAAGGGCACAACACATCGAGAATCATGTCAATTTGTTCACAGCTCCACTTGTGAACAACTCTCAATCTTCCCACTGTTTCTTCTTAGCTACTTAGGGACTCCAACCCACTATGGTCTTCCTCTATTGCTACGAAGAATACCATCATAGGGCACAAAGGTCTGCCACCTATCAGTGCAATATGTTCATCTCCCACATTGAACACGGGACTATCCACCATCTGTTGCCGAAGTCCTTCTCTACACACAATCCTAAGGCTCCACAAATTGCTCCTAGTTGATCACACCCTTGAGCTCAATAATTGCCACTCTAGCAACCACCTAGGTCCATGAAGATGGTGCACACTGGGCTCCAACTTGCACACTATCACACTATCCTCTGGCAGACCATGAACGCCCAATCACTCTCCACACTTGGTCGACTCTCATGCTGCTCTGCAATTGTTCACGAGTGACCAAGCCCATTGTAGCATCTTCTCCTAGTTAGTGCATCCAACACCTAGGAAACCCCTCCACGTGGCCTCTAACAAACTTCTCCAATCTGTCCTTTCCTAGGATACTCACCCACCTAGCATCCATCAATCAAGGAGACATCTGCAAATATTGTTGTTGCCTCCTTGACTTGATTTCTGTGTTGCTAGAAGACTAGCTAGGACACACTTCTAGCTCTTAACCCACTGATTCAACACTGTGTGAACTTCTCCCCAAATGTTGATCCTTTTCGTTGTCTAATTATAGGTAAAAAACAATTCTTTAGGGCGACTTTTCTCCTCTACTAACCCTACAACATTTTTATACCAACTAGCAATAAGAATGTTTCCCTTATATATGGATACACCCCTTGTTCTACTGCGCAATCATCTCTAGGAGTTGCAGCCTAAGGGGTAAACCTGTCTTAGGCCTAGCCGCCCTCAAAACAACCACTTCCACTTGCTTCTGTAGCTACCCTTATCTGCAGCCTTGTAAATAGAGGTGACCCTCATGAAATAACACATAAAAGCACTTTAAGCATACCTCTAAAATGCGGCTTGGACCTGCAAGGAAATCACACAATATTTAGGAGATAATCTTCCCTAAAACCATCCTCCTTTCCTCCATGCAAGGTGCCTCACATCTGTGGCTCTTCCTCACAAGGAAACTCACACCAAAACAAAAATATCTACTCAAAAACTTGTGCTCCAACTGTTGTGTCCTAGCTGCCTCCTTTGCTATCTGATTTAAGAGATCTTCCTTTGATTTGGATGCACTTGGATAATCTAAATGATCCTCACCTACCTTTTATTTATACACATAAGAAGGGTCAACAAATTTTGTTGAAGAGACATGAATTTTGGACCAAGCCTACATGACTTGAATGTCCAATAATTAATTGTCAACTTCAAAAATTCATATCTCGACTTTGACAACGTGGATTACATTGATTCTTGATGCGTTGGAATCATGTTGACATCCTCTATCATTTCCATCCATCACATGTCAAAGTTTCATCACGGTTTTGGCCCAAACATCGATGGGTGAAAAACTCCAGGCTTGGGTTTCAAGCCCACAAGGCCATTTGTGGAGGTCCTTCCTCCAAACCCTCGATCCTCAAGGCTTGGACCACCTCACAAGCTACAAAAATCAACAATCAAACCACCTCCACCCTCATGCTATCACAATACATCCAAAACTATTCAAGATATCACTAAGCCCAAAATAATCTTGGATGCCTCAGAGTTTATTCACCATTACCTTGAGGATTTTTCCTATCTCCAACCACTTTTCAAGGGTTTCACAGAGATTAAACAACCTCCACCCCCGACCCATGGGAATTTTCCTAATCTCACCTGGTTCCAAAACCTTCTGACAATCCAAAGTTCAACTAGAAAATCATCTCATCACACCATGACTATCCAGAAATGGAAAGGCAAGGCTAAAACCATGGTCACACCAGGAAAAATGCATTCCAATGACAACAAAAGAACCAAATACAGAAATTCATATACCATGCATTAATAAATTAGCTAGGAAATAACACATGCAGCTTGTTACTTGCAAATCCTCTTGCTGAAGCTGCTTGATCCAACCTTCCATGCGTGTCCTTTGCTTTATTTATCCTCTTGGTGATCTTCTCTCTATGAAAATCATTCCAAATCCAAATAGACAAAAGGATGTGAATTAATCCTCAAAAGCCTTTTTATTACTGAGGCCTCTATTTTCTTCATTTTTAAAAAATGTTTCCTTCAATTTTCCTCTCATGAAAACTTGTGACCTTTCGTCTCCCTTTTCTCCTATTTTCCTTTATTTTTATAAATAAATGCTAAACTATTGCCTCTTTTCCTTTTCCAATTTATAAATAAACTGAAAGTAACACCCACTAGGATGTTTTGCCAAACATTCAGCTTGGAATATGTGTCTCGTGACCTTGGTATTATTCCTTTTCCTTTATTAACTTTATTACATGAAATTTTAACCTAGGGTTGTTAAAAACCGCTCCCCCTTCCGGGGAACACATTCCTCGATGTTCTATGACACCTATGACCAACAAGATAGCTAAAAACCAAAACATACTACCTATGGAGCTTTATAACTTAGCTTAATGCAATATTTACAATAAAAACCTGCCAAAAAGCAAAACCAAAATGAAAACATGCAACATGATAACCATACAGCTTATTGGAGCTTTACAACATGGCTCATTGTGATATTTACAACATACAAACATACATAAATATGTACATATACCAAAACTCCTTTGCCTCAAAGGGAAAATAATGAAGGATACAAAACGCACACTTAATTAACCATCTCCCATGTAGGTTCATTGGGCCCAAAGTGCTTCCACTGAACTTTAACTTGCTTTATTGCTCAGTTCCAGAGCATGAGTTGTTTCCACTACAATATGGATTGAGGTTCTCGCTAGAATTCTCCCTTTGGTTCCACCTGCAATATACACCAGTGAATCACATCATCAACATTCTTCACATATCTTTAAGCAATGAAACATGGAAAACATCATGGACATTCATTATTTGAGTACTTAAATAATGGAATTTCTTTAAAATAGTTTCTATAGTTATAGAAAATGATTTTATTCGGAATACTTTTTCTTTTCAATTTATATTTTTAAAAATTATGAAATTTAGTGTATCCATGACATAATGAGGTCATAATGTAAGGCTAGAGGGCCTAAACATAATCAAACAATTTCAATTTTTTTAGATTGAAAATCTTGTTATATATCTAGAATTTTCATAATTAGATCTACACGTGTGCGGGATTTCATTAGAAATAATTTTTCACAAAAATAATGTGAAAAATAAATACATTGAAAATGATTAAAAAATAAGGTTTTGTTCTTTTTTCAACTCAAGTCACTAGGATTGTCATGCCAAAGATAAAGTCAAAGTGACGAAGTAAGTAAACACATCGTGCATAGAAATTCTCAATGAAAAATTAGTGAAAAAAAAATTCAAAAATGAATTTAAAATAATATATATGCATTATATAACATACACATGCTTTAGAACTAAGTATTTATAACACGTCATGATTTATAAATGTTTACATTATTTTTAACATTTAAAATATACATTTTAGTAATTTAACCATAAATTTTACCTTGATGGTCATTTTTGTCATTCTTTAATTCATTTGAAATATCTTAATGGACTATATATTATTCATGTTTTTGTTTTTTTATTACTTTATATTATTCACGTTTTTTTGTTACTCTATATTATTCACATTTTCAAAAGAATAGAAAATCAATCTCTAGGCTTTGGTCAATATCTTAAACTACAACATAGTCACTCTAATGGGGATATTTAATCACCAAAAATTCCTCAACGTAGTAATATGTGGTTTTAATGGTAATATGGGTGCTCTTAGGAGGTTTTACACATGAAGGATGTGGCTTGATGACTTGACCATTGTACAAGGGTGAGGGGGTGGGGTAGGGTTGGACAAGGAAGTAATCTCTAATTGAAGCTTGTAAGGTTCATGGGCCATAAATAGAGCTTTAATTCAATTTCTAGGTGGAATATTCAAAAGGCTTGATATCCAACTTTAATAGTAAGTCTTTATATTCCTGTTTAAGGCCTTTCTAATAGGTCAGAGGGGAAGAAAATAAGTTCCTCGGGGCCTAAATGAAGCATGAATAATGTGACAAAGCATGATGCACATCATATATAATAGATCGTTTTCCATAAAAGTGGAATATGGGTATAAATATGAGGCTTTGTGAACTAGGGATTTGTGAGATCATGGTTGGGAAAGGAATTGAGGGAATTAGGCCCTAAATAAGATTGGTGAGGTAATGGGCCATTATCAATGCCACAAGTCACAACATAGATCCATTAAAATGGATCTTTGGTATACAAGTGTGATATGGGCACTATAAAGAGTTTTTGGCTAGTAAGGATGAGTTTCAAGGCACTAGTAATAGTCAACGGATGGAAACAAGGTCCTTACATCATAAATGGATCTCTAGGGCTCATTAGCGATGAATATGAACTCAAGCCACATAATAGGCCAATCATAGGTTATATTTAGACACCAAGTGGAATATGAATACCATTATGAATTCATACACATTAGAGATGAGTCATAAGGAATTAGCTATGGTCAAGGGAGGAAAATAAAGAACTTTGATTTTGGATGAACCCTTTAGGGATCAAGGGTCACAAGCAACTCCATAAACCACATAATATATCCTCTATATGGGATCATTGTCCTGGAAGTTAGAGATATGTTTCATTATGATGTTTTGCTCATAAAGGATTGATCTAAATGTCTTAACCATGGTCAAGGGAGAAATCCATGAAATTATACCCTAAGAAAATATTATTGGGCTAACGGACCATGATGAAAGCCCTATATTTTGAAGCTTAAACTATAATATAATGCCTCTAAAAGGGATATTTTTAATACTAGTTGGATAGGGATGTGATTAAGAATTTCTTTTCTCTAGGGTTGAGACTAAGGACTTTAATTATGATTAGGTGATGAAAATAAAGTCCTTAATCCCCAAATAAATCTTATCATTTTTATGGGACAGGAAATATTCCTTGAACCACCACAAACACCCTATATCAATTAGCTTTGTCCATGAGGGGGATATGGGAAACATTAGGAGGTTTTTCATACAAGAGATGGGCATTGCACCTTTGGCTTAAAATAATTTTTCTAAGGCCCCAATGCTTGAACTATGCTTCAAACCACCATATAGGCCTAAACCATGTGGTGGTTTGAAGCATAGTTCAAACCACCACATAGGTGTAAACCATTGGCCTCTTGAAGGGATATGGGGTTCATTAAGAGATTTGGTGTACAAGGAATGGGTCTTGAGGAATTAAGTATAAATGATGAAGCAAAACAAATGCCATATAATATAAACTAGTCTTTGGGTCACCATAATTTATTAATGACACCTTGAACCACTTAAAAAACTATATAGATGGATTCTTTAGCCTCTAAATGAGATATGGGTACCATTGGTTGAAGAGTGTAGCTATGGTTGGCATTCATAATGCTTAATGTATCTATAATACTATGCAAAAACACTAAAGAAAATTAAATTTTAAATTAGACGAAATAAAATTAAAAGAAAGGAAGTCAACAAAACCACCTAAAATTAAGATCCTTGAAAATAACCCATACTCGAGTAAATACCATATTTACCATAAGTTACTACCCACCATAATTTAAGAAAGTATTTGCATAAACGATGGAATAAGCAACAAGATGTAAATAAATATACTTACTAGGGGTTATTTCCCATCATTATTTATGTGTTCTTCAATATTTTAACAAATGAGTAAAAATGTAAATATGCAGACTTCCTAGAATTTAATTTACAAAGAGACATGATTATCTTGAGTATAAAATACTCTTGAACTTTTTCATTTTATACATTCACTTATCACTCATACACATGATCTCACATATCCTAAGTTTTAAACATTGTGATATCTACTTTCCTTTCATGGTTATTGGTTGAATTTGTGAAATGTGATTGTTTGATTAAGATAAAAGAACTATAATATATATTTATAAGTAATTACCATATTTCATGTTCCAGATTTAAACAGGAACACAACAAATTATAGAGATAACCATAAACACATAGATGCAGCAGAAATAATACTTCATTTCATTAATGTAAAATACTGAAATATGCTTACAAACAGAAATGGAAATAAACCAGTTAGGGCGATGGTAGCTTATCTTTGAGAAGACATGTGGCGGCTACATGCCTCTGAACTGAGTTACAATGAGGCTCGAAGGCCTATTTATTGTTGAGAAACAATGGAAAACCCTCAACATCCAAAATCTTAACCCTAGAAGATGAATCACCAAACTGTGGGCCCCGTTTGGGTAAATTGGTACATCAACTCCCAGGGTCATAACTTTGGCATACGATCTCTGTTTGACGTGTACAATAGCTTGTTAGAAAGATCTATTCGAGCACTACAAATTTGGGAAGAGAAACATTGGTTGAAAGACCCATGTTGCTCCTAGATTTCCCAAAAAACGTCGTTTAGGGCCTCAAAACGGCTCTGGAAGTTCAGGACCTAAAACACTGCTAAAAATAGTAAATTGTGCTACAATTGAGGAAATTGAAAAGCTAAAGGAGACAGTTGTGGGGGTCCAAGTGGGATAGGTGGGTGGCCACCAACATCCACTTGGATCATTCCTCCCCCCCTTAGGAAGAAATGGTCCCCATTGCGTTGAGTTCCTCCATCTGCTGAACTTGGTCCCTAGTGAGCTGTTCTGCAATCTCTGATGTGTTCAGTAATGGTGGGGAGCATGGTAGAGGGCGGTCCACATTGAACACTTAATGCAAGCAAATGAATGGGGGAACGCTGTGCTCCAAAGCATTGTTTCTCACAACCTTGGTATTGGTGTAAGGACCATGTTGGATTGGTCTGAGCTTCTGATGAGCTCTTGTAAGGCGTTCTTTCTACAAATGTAACCAAACTTTGTCGCCCACCTGAAACTTGTGTGGTACCCCTGTGGGTGAGGAGAAGTTGTTGTTGTGTTCTGTCATGACCGTATCCTTTTGTTGCTGCTGCTATGTGGAGGAACCCTTTGTGGGGGTCATGGATGTGGCTACGACCTTCCCCTTACTTTGGGAGCGAACCAGACAGAAAATGAATTTCCTAGTTTGGGAGACGATCTTGCTGCATTTCTTAGCAGAGGTCAAAGAGGTGGCAGTAGGTGGGGCTACCTCCAATATCCTATATAATGAATCACCCAAAGTATAAATAACAATGCGAGGCCTTGACTCATACACAACACGTCGCCTCCATAAGTATGGTTAGCCTAATAGTACATCACAAACATCTAGAGGTGCAACATCACACAATACTTCGTCTGTGAAGGGCTTGATGTTGTAGGGAAGGCGACATTGCTGGCGAACTCTGAGATCTCGTCTTTTGTGAAGCCACCTGATACTGTACGACTGCAGGTGTGGTGTAGTCGGTAGGTCTAATGGCTTCATGACCTCTAGCAAAATGAGGTTCTTTTGGTTGGCACTGTCGACAATGAATTGCAAAGGCGAACCCTTCACCCACATTTGTGAGTGGAAAAGTTGCTCCCCCTCATTTGGATCTTCGGGCTCATTCTTCTAGATCTTGGCAGTGGCAACAGTGGCATTAGGCTCTGCATCAATGATCTGCTTTCCTTTGCCTTTCCCCTTGTTGAGTTCTGACTCAGGGTCAGAACATGCATCTAATTCTGAAGCCTTTAACTCGGCCACAAGCAACTGCTTGGTCCAACACTCACTTATGTTGTGAGTGGGGCTCTTGTGGAACTCACACCACTTTCCTATGTCCTTCTTCGACTTCGTGGTGTTGTTCTTTTCTTGTGGCTTCAACGAGTTATCTTGGGTTGCCCCATCTTGGCTTTGTCCTTGGTTTTGTGATTTGGGGAAGCCTTTCCCTTGCTTCGGATTAGCAGATCCAAAGTCTCGCTTCTTTTGTTTGAACTTCTGCTTGATTTTGACAACGTATTGGTACGTTGTGCCGAGCGAGGAGATGTTCAGGAACTCCATCTCTTCCCGGATGTATCTGTGTAGGGAGCCACGATATTTGAGTACCAAATGTAGCTCAGAGTCCTTGATACCGAACTGTGTGCGAAGGGTATGAAAAATGTTTGTGAACTCCAACACATCTTGGTCCCTTCCCTACTACAGCGTGATCCACTTTATGTATTTGTCCTCATAGCTTTTGACAGGGTAAAATTGCTCCTTAATGGCATCTCGGAATGAATTCCAAGTGGGTGCGGCTGAAAATAGTGAGCCCGTACTTTCATCGTTCTTCTCGTAGTAGGTTTCCCACGAGTCCTTGACATGGGGGGTTGCTTTGAGAAGAGCGAAAATAATCTTTTCCAAACTAGAAAAATCATGAATAGAAAAATACCCTTCTAGCAAATTTAACCATTTATCTATGGCATGGGCGTCTATTTGACCCTCAAATATGGGGATTTCAAATCTAACTTGTACCTTAAATGGTGTGGTGTTTCCACAGCATTTTTTGGAAGCCGATGCGTTGCCCCTGGGTAGCCGCTGAAGGATCTGGGCAAAGCTGTCCATCATCACGTTTCTTTGCCACTCGAGGGCTTCTTCGAGCAAGATTTTGATAGGATCTCCTGCCCCCTTGTCTTTCTTTTCATATGCCATGGGATGCGGTCGAGATTTTCGAGGCTGGTCTTGTAAAGGTTTGACCAGTTCAAGCCCTAACTCCTTATATCTCGACCTCGTTGGGGACATGAAAAGAAAAACAGAAAAAAAGCAGACCCCTTTGATACCATTGATCCAGATTTAAACAGGAACACAACAAATTACAAAGATAACCATAAACACAGAGATGCAATGGAAATAATACTTCATTTCATTTAATATAAAACATTGAAATATGCTTACAAACAGAAATGGAAATAAACTAACTAGGGCGATGGTAGCTTATCTCTGAGAAGAGATGTGGCGGCTACATGCCTCTGAACTGAGTTACAATGAAGCTCAAAGGCCTATTTATTGTTGAGAAACAATGGAAAACACTCAACATCCAAAAACCTAACCCTAGAAGATGACACGCCAAATTGTGGGCCCCTTTTGGGTAAATTGGTACATCAACTTCCTGGGGTCGTAACTTTGGTATACGATCTCCGTTTGACGCATACAATAGCTTGTTAGAAAGATCTATCTTAGCACTACAACTTTGGGAAGAGAAACATTGGCCCATGGACCCATGTTGCTCCCAAATTTCCCAAAAAACATCAGTTAGGGCCTCAAAACGACTCTGGAAGTTTAGGACCCGAAAAACTGCTAAAAATAGTAAATTGTGCTACAATTAAGGAAACTGAAAAGCTGAAGGAGACAGTTGCGGGGGTCCAAGTGGGATAGGTAGGTGGCCACCAACATCCACTTGGATCATTTCATTAATAGTGTTTGTATCCATTGCACTCTATTTTTTCAACACCATTAGAAAATTGCAAACATAATAAATGGGTCTCAAAACCTTGACCATATTCAATGGAGAATGTAAAATGCATTAGGACCTAAATGAATCTTTTAAGGTTCATGAGCTATCAACAATGCCTTGAACCACTACAGAGGCCCTTCAAAAGGGGTATTTGACTTATAATTAAGACATGGATATTGGTAGAAGGTTTTGTGCACTAGGTGTGGGCCTTGAGGTCTTGAGCATGGTAAGGAGAGGAAATAGAGGGCCTCAAGTCCTATATAAATAATTTAAGGATCTAGTTTGTGAACATAACCTCAAAGCATCACATAAGCCCTTTAAAAGGGATTTTTGACCTCAAAGTGAGACATGGGCACCTATAGGATAATTTTTATACTAGGGACAAATCCTAGGGTCTTGCCCATGATAAATCAAGGAAAATAAGGATTGTATGATCTAGATGGAACTTCAAGGACTAATAAGACAAAAGTAAGTCTTTCTTAAGGCAACATTAACTTTTCAATATTTTTAGTTTTATATGAACTCATAAAGTTAAATGATCTCACACTCATATATACATATATATATATAGCAATAATAATTGTTGAATCAACAACTTCGGAGGACTAATTTGGGAAAGGCCCATGATCAAATCATACCAAATGCCACTATTCACCTCAATTTCAAGATAATAAATAACTTTGAAGGACTAATTTAGACAAGACTAAAGATCAATCACATCAACTCCCATTATTCACCTCAATTTCAAAATATTTAATGATTTTTTTCTTTTCAAATTTATAATATTTTTTTAATATAAATTTTCAATTTATATAGATTTTTGCCAATTTAATGTTTCCTAAAAATTTTGAATGGAAAATAAATTAATCCCACTAACTTATGTTCAAACTATTATCTTTTTACTAAACATAATAAATATAAATAATAAATAATAAAAAAATAAAAATAAATAAAAATATAAAGGGATTTGTAAAAATACTTAACAAAAAGCTATATAAATATTTAAAAATGGCAATTATCATTATTATAAAGCAATGCGAATTAACAGAAATAGGAATTCGCCTCTTAAATTAATGTTCATAAGGTGTTTCTAAGGATATGATAAGTAAATACCTCACTTCAACATATTAATGTTGATGAGGTGTTTCTAAAGATATCATCGCCAAATACTTCACTTTTGAGATGTGGGATAAGATTTAAAAAACAATTGTTTTTTATATCCAAAATATTAATGTTCATAATGTGTTTTTAAGGATATGATAAGTAAATTTCTCACCTTAACATATTAATGTTGATGAGGTGTTTCTAAAGATATCATAAACAAATACTTCACTTTTTA
>APFE030345571.1:81318-109293 GCA_000404065.3 Pinus taeda
CATTTTACGCTATTCAGTTAGAGAATCATAAAAATTAAGAATAGGAAAAGTTTAATTTTTTCTTTTGCTCGTAGAAATATCTCAATCTATGATATTATTTATGACATTGAATATGGTATTAGAGACTTACCGGACGCCACTAAAGATATCATCAGACGTGATTGTGTTGTTATCCTTAGATAGGAAAAAACCCCCACGAACAACATTAGCAAACTTGAGTTTGACGCTCTCAATTCATTAAACAATAACAAGGATGTTGTTGTTCTCAAAGCCGACAAGAGTGGTGCTGTGGTTATTTTAGATAAAGAGGATTATCGAAAGAAAATGTTGGACCACCTTTGTAATAGTGGTAGATAGATGAAACTTAATAAGGATCCTTTAAAGAAGATCTCCAAAAGTGTGGCTCTTGCTATAAAATCCAGTAGCTCGGTTAACTCTTGTAGTCATAAGCTTATCGAAAGTAGTCTTCTTAACCCCAGAATCTATGGCCTTCCAAAGATTCATAAGGAAGGTGGTCCCCTGAGACCCATTGTCAACACTATAGGAGGGCTAAACCCCTTGTTTGCCTTACATAATCCTTTGTCAAGGACTCCTCATCGTTTGTCAACGAGTTGAAGGGTATTAAACTTGATCTTGATGGCAAGCTTGTGAGTTTCGATGTGGTCTCCCTCTACACTAATATCCCTATAGATTAGGCCATTGAAGTCATCAAGCATATTACAAATCCTGATACGGCTAGATTTGTTGAAATTTGTCTCACCTCTACTTTCTTTGCTTTTGATCGGGAATTCTATGAACAAACTTGTGGTGTTTCCATGGGTCATAACCAAGTAATAATTTTAATATGACAAGCTTTTAATAAACCCATCGAAACTGTGTTTTATCGAAGTTTATTCGATATCGGACATCAGATATTTAAAATGAAGTCACGATAAAATAAAAATCCCAAGGTCGGATGTGATGAAGTGTATCGGAGGAATAACTTCATCAGAGGTTTCTTTAGATATCGAAGAGTTTCAATAGATATATGAAGTGTATCGGAGGAATAACTTCATCAGAGAGTTTCAACATCAGAAGCTTTTAATTTGTGCTCCGATGTAATAAAATCTCCAAGGTTCTGATATGACGTGATGTATCAGAGGTTATAAATGGAAACAAGTTCTAACGTTTTTGTAAAAAGGTTACGATATTTGAGGTGTAAGGGTCATAAGGGTTTTCAATATGTTATAAGTTCCATACCAGAACTATAATCACTTAATTAAAGATTGACGATAAATTATAGTCATTTGGTAATTTAAAAATTTGATAAAAATAACTACAACTATTTTGCAATTTTGAGATTTCAGGTTTCGTAATTTTTTTTTTTTTAATTGGGAATTGGAATAAACTATCAAGATTCCAAAAACACATAATTTTAATTATATTATAATTTGGCTGCGACAATTTTGTAGGACCGTTAATGGAAATAAATGAAATAATTAATAAAAATTAACGAGTAAATTAATATTTACAATCAATTACTAATTTATTTACAAAAATTAAAATAATATAAATTTTGTGCATTTTTTAGCTGTGGCAGTAAAAATTATTAAACTTCGGATGAGCTCCATTTGCAAACCATGTAACCAAATGAGATGAAATGAATACCGATGGAAATCTACAGAAAATTCAAATACATTGAAGCAATCAAAACAGAATTCCGGGGAAAATAAAAATTTGGCAAAATTGTTAGACACTTAACCAAATGAAAATGTTAGAAGGCGATTTGACTAAAGATTTATGGAAAGGGTCTCCATTATTTGAAATAAATAAGTAAAAAATAGGGGTGTTGAGTTTTCACCACAACAGATCTGTACCTACCATTGAATGGAAAGACGAAGAAGCCAACAAGTATGATAGATGTAGAATGGGAGCTTCTCGAAAAAAAGGAACTTGGAACAGTACATTTTTGTTTGGGAGCGTTAGTGGCATTCAACATTTCAAAGGAAATGACAACAGGGAGTTTAATGATGACATTGGTCAAACTATATGAAAAACCCTTGGCTTCAAATAAGGTATTTCTTATGAAGCGTTTATTTAATATGAACATGTCAAAAGGTGGACCTGTTGCTGATCATTTAAATGAATTTAATATGGTTACCAGTTAGTTAGGTTCTGTAGGGGTAAATTTTTATGATGAAGTTAGGGCTTTGTTAATTTTATGTTCATTGCCAAAAAATTGGAACGGTTTAGTTGTGGCCATTAGTATGATCTAGTACTTTCAAGTTTGATGATGTTGTCAGTGCGATCCTTAGCGAGGAAAAGTGATGGAAAAGCTCCGGTGAGACATCAGGTAATGCTTTGACTACAAAGACTGGGGGAAGAACAATGGAAAGAGGAAAGAGCTCAGGGTATCACAGTAACTCAAGGAAAGGCACATCCAAGTCCAAATCGGAGATAGTGTGTTGGAAATGTGGGATGAAATGACACCTGAAGAAAGACTATAAGTCTCAGAATTGCAAGAAGGAGACGCATAACAAGAAAACAATCATGAAGCGAATGTGACAGGTGATGTGTTACAAGATGCTTTCATTCTTTCATTAGAAAATATTATTTATGCCTGGGTGGTAGATTCAGGGGCCTCACTCCATGCCACACATGATGGGAAACATTTTCATGATTATGTTCAAGGAGATTTTGGACATGTTCGTCTGGGTGATGATAAACCCTGTAAAATTGTTGGAATAGGTAAAGTTTTTATAGAACAACAGAATGGAAACCAATGGCTATTAAAGGAGGTAAGGCATGTTCTAGATATAAAACAAACTTATAAAGTCACTAAAGGGAGGTGAAGGTTATGTAACTACCTTTATAGATAAAACCTGTAAGGTCACTAGAGGAGTTGCGGTAATAGCAAAAGGAAAAAAGGTTGGTACATTGTATTTATAAAATAGTATTTATAATTCTGTTAATATTTTAACCTCTACATGAGCAGATACAACATTGTGGCATCCTAGGCTCTGGAAAATGAGCGAGAAGGGGATGCAAATTCTTCACTCAAGAAATTTGTTGGTAGGTTTGAAGCATGTTGATTTGGATTTTTGTGACAATTGTGTTTATGGAAAACAGAAAAGCATCAGATTTATTAGGGTTGGTAAAGAAAAGAATAACAAAAAATTAGAGCTTGTGCATATAGATGTATAGGGGCCTCCTCAGGTATCATAACTCGGTGGCTCTCATTATTATGTTACTTTTATTAATAATGCAACCAAAAAAACCTAGATTTACTGTATTTAAAATAAATTTGATGTATTTGATACTTTCAAGAAATGGAAATATTTTGATTGATAATGAGATAGGAAATAAGTTGAAGTGTCTTATATTAGACAATGAAGGTGAATATTGCAGCAAAGAGTTTGATAAGTACTGTTCAGAGCATGGAATTTGCAGAGAGAAGACCATTCCAGGAAAGCCATAGGAAAATGGTGCATCAGAAAGGATGAACAAGACAATCATAGAGCTTGCAAAGTGCATGAGATTACATGCAGGATTTCCTTTACAATTTTGGGCAGATGTTGTAGATACTATTGTTTATCTAATAAACAGAGGGCCTTCAAGTTCCTTGGATTGTGGTATTCCAGAGGAGGCATGGATAGGTAAAAAGGTAAACTACTCATTTTAAAAAACTTTCGGTTATGAAGCCTTTGTCCACATTAATAAAGAAATTGAAGAAAACTAATAAACAAATAATACACACTCGCTCATACAATAAATATTAGAAATATAGAAAAACCAGACGTGGCAGAAAAGGCATGAGAGACTTTTCTGTAGTTTCTCATTCTCATGAATTTCATTATTAAAATAATGTTTATGATACATATAAACACATGAGGAGGTTGGTCTCAAGATAGTGCATCTATTTTGAGCAAACTTGGTTGAGAAAATATCTCAACAACACACTAATCTAGGAGCCTAACTAGTTGGAGAAAATCTCTCAACCAACTAAGCCTAATTGACTCCTAACCATGAGGAACAAACTCAATCTAGAAAGGTAGGATTAAATCCTAACTTTCATGATTTTAATTAATTTAATTATTTGGACTTAGAATTGTTTTTAGTGTGAGAGTGAGACTAACATTCCCCCCCCAATGATAAGTCCAAATTAAGAACTAGGAACCATCTTCCAAGTTCTCATGCTAAAACTGTTGATCCTCAAAAAACATTGGCCTGAAAAATCGCCAAAGCTGGATACTGAAGAAACTACAATATGAAGAGACTATGAGTCAGCTGCATGTCTGATTCATCTCTGAATTTCGCTTGACAACTCCATCACGTGCCAAGATGTAAAAGGATCCATTTGTCCTTTGCTTGAATTCATCATCCTTTGTCCACTGACAAAATATAGAGTACACCTAGTAGCTGGTGATGTTGAAAAACAACTCACTATTGCTTTTGTTGTGTTTGAAAACTGTTCACTGTTGACTTTGTTGTCGATCGCCCACTAGAAAATTTTGTTGATGCTCACTCGCTGATGAAAATGCCCACTGGCTGCTTTGCTGATGTTGTCAAGACTTTTAATCTGACAACCACTTAAAATGACCACTTACTGCTTTGCTGATGTTGTTGATACTTTCAGTCTGACAACCACTGTTAATTTCATTGACATTTTCCCCTCTTTGTCAACGGAAAGGAGAGACAATCTTCTTCAAATTATTGTTGAACTCCCCCCTTCAGGTGTAGGAGTGTTTCACTGGTGTACTCCCCCATTCAAATACATGATAGTACCATCTTCATTTTTACTGTTGGTTGCATTATGTGTGAGTGAATTCGATTGTATAACTTATACAATCTTCTGATTAAGGATGACCAATCCTAGGGATCAATCCATGAATAATCGATTTTCAACCTGCTTGATTGTTGTTGTTTGCTGCATTGTGCTGATGAATGATTTGACTTGTCACAATGGTAACAAAGATGGATATCAAAACACTGATATTCCAGATGACCGGTTCTTTGACAATGAAGGCAATTTAGTTTGACTGCAACTTCAGTTTGCGAGTATATATGTTTGTTTGCAACTGTCTCATGGCTTGTTGATGTTATTGGATCAAGAAATCCTGCACTGATGAACTTGATTGACTTAGAATAATTGGGGATATGCAAGTTGTTCTCATCTTTTTCATATCCTAATCCTCATCGATTTTTGTTACTTTGAAGTTCTTCCCATGGCTTGATGATTGGTTTGGAAGAAAGTTGAACTGGATCAGAGAACACTTCAACACTTGAAGTTGGTTGGATTGGTGACTTGGAATCAACATCTTTATCTTCATCTGTACGGATGAAAGACTTGGAAACATCACTCTTCTGTTGCAACTTCTCTCTTTGAAGTTGCGACTACAGTTCAGGAACTCAATCATTTCATGTGCATGTTGAAGATGCACTTGAATATCAGCACGAGTTCTTTCGTTGATTTTCACCATGTCGCCAGTTGATGATAAAATAAAATTGTTAAGAATTTGGCACAGTTGAATGTGTGTCACCATGTTAGCTTGCTCACTTTGAATTCAGGCTCGCTTGTACTGTTGCTTATTTTTGATGCTTTAAACACTTGCTAGAGATTTATAACTTGGTTGCTTGAACTCTTGATTTCACGCTCGCTTTGCTTGAATGCTTCATTGACACTTTGTGAATGCTTCAATCAACTTCACACTGGCTTGTTTGTGGTAGATGTCGTGCTTTGAATTTGCTTGATTGATAACTGACACTTTGTCCTTTCTTGAATGTACTCACTAAATGTACTGATTTTAAAAAAGGAAGGGTGTCGAACACTATTGAAAATGCACCCAAGAGACAAATGACAAGTTCAATCTCGATGACTCAGTTTGAAGACTTACTTGACTTAGTGTATTCACCTTAACAATTCAAATTAGGGTGTCGATTACAACCGAGAATGCACCCGTACAATTCAGTTAAAAAATGTTTATCTGCAGTGATACAAAAAGTGTTGATGATGTTGCTATCATCTTAGCTTGAAATGCTTGATTTTGTAGCGTCCTTAACTTGATTGCTTTGATTACATGATGTGAAATGTGCCTGCTTGGAAGATCATCTTATCAAGTTGATGATGCAATGCTTTGTGCTTGTTTACTTAAGCTTGCTTATGTGCATGTAGTTGTTTAAGCATAATACAAAGAGATAATTTGAACACAAGTCATGCACACACATTCATTACACATGGTGTACCTAAGATCCCCTTATTCAATTTCAGGTGGATCTAGGACACAAGCACCACAAAAATTATGATTTTATTAATTACCAAAGTACATCATTCTTCAATGTCACAACTTTGTCATGAATGAAATTTCTCAAACAATGAGAATGCCAAGCTCGCAACCCTTTGAAGCAACTTGTCTTCAAAAATAAATGTACACTCTACTAAAAATCTTTCTTCAAAATACAACAATGAGCTTCCCTTTTAAAAATATTCACTTATCACTCCAAATTTAAAATATGCACCTTATGACACCACAAAATCACTTATGACTCTCTTCTTAATTCACATGCTTTTATTGTTCTGGAACAACTGCTACACAATGGTGGTTGTTACATTCTGTTGGTCAACATTTGTAATCTTTGCACAGAATTGGAGAATTCTCACCTAAATGTTCTATTAAAATTCACAGTTTCTCTTCCATGAGGTTTTCATATACTAAATTTCCATCCATCTTTGCGCAAATCAGACAAAAAACTTCAAATTTTTGCATCAATCACAGAACAGTGCTGCTCCAATTCTTACTGAATTAGATAACATTCAACATACTATCTTCAGTCCATGATCTTTTGAGAGATGTATCTTCAAAATAAATAAAAGGTATTGTACTTTGGCAGTAAGAATTAACAATTGTAGCCCATACCTCATTAGTTGGTGACAACCTTCATATCTCTTGTGACAAGTATAATATTTGATTGTTTCTTGCACTGAGGTTGGCCTAATTTCTTTTGATCTGGAGCTATAGGTAGTGATACATATGCAATCCTCGGAACTTCTTCAACGTTCAGGTTTGCATTGAGATGCTACTGGAGGTAATGTTATAACTTTCAACAGCGTAATGCTACTCCAGGTCAATAAGATCACTACTAAAAACCAACTATTTAATCTGCAAGTAATCTGCTTTTATGCCCAGAATGCAGGCCTTATATCGCTGGTTCTTGTTGTAATTTTGCTGCATGAATAGCCTTGTCAAACTTCCAGGTCAACGTGCTCCATAGATCAACTGTAATGGCCATCAAGTCTGGTTCAGATTGATGAATTAGGTTTACGGACTTGAGTTCTGCTTCTTTAACAAGACTTAGGCCATAGGATGACCAAGCCACGCGTATAATCTCACAAGAATCATCTTCCAGACTTTGGAGAATAGACCTTAAGGAGAGCTGAAAGCATCTACAGAGATTAGGGCTACTAAATTTGATTTCGTTCTGCTTAGATCATACATTAAACATCATCAAGGATCCACAAATAAATCCAGTAACCAAACCACAAAAGTGATGATGTTTCTTCACTATATAAGCACAAAATGTCCATGCCTTAATGAGGGCCAAAAGTGGGCGATGAGACTGCTTCAAACAATCAATTTATCTTTTAAACTTTGTTAAATAAGCCCAAACGAATCTATAAACCTTTGTTGTTTCAAGCTAAGACGAATTCAAATTAACACTAATAGACCAGGCTTTAAAACATTTTCCACTGGTCCTTTGTCACAAGAATATGAATGCAAAATTTATGTTAATAAGCCGCACAAGTTTGAGCCCTTTTGATGATCTCGGTCTTGTTTTGGAGCAAGGTCAAATGTCTCTGCAAGAATGAGGTCTTTCTCCATCAAAGCTCCGTCTTCGGTTCCCAAGGGTAAATAAATGCTAACAAATAATGTATGCCTACAATTAGCCAAGGTTCGACCCTCACATTGCCTCTAGTAAAAGCAGACACAGCCGATTAGCCTTGCAACGACCTGTTTCTGTTTCTTGAAACCACTGAGTTTTCTTCCGGGTGCCGTGGGTGCGAATCTGGGACTCAACTCCATTCCTACTTGGATATCTTGATTCTGTCACTTTGGTGTTTATCTAATAGACCATCCTTATAAACAAATGTGTATTTGCACCACTGTGCCACTCCATCGTCCGTATCAGGCAAACCAGTGATGCAATGTCACTTGATATGGACATGCAACACTGATGGTTGACGTTTCAAAAGCTGCAACATTGTTGGAGAAGGCTCATCTTTAGGAACTCCAACAGTAACATCATATATGGCTAGAAAAAATGAGCGCAAGTTGCTAACAACTGAGGCAAAACCCTTGGTGTGAGGAATCAAAACATTCCATGGCACCGACAAGCCCACAAACGCTGCATACTCCTGAGCTGCAAGCAAACTAGCTTTGGTGAAGCATGTGCCCTCCACAAAAAGTGCTTTGCTAGCACCTCGATCTGGGGATCTGAATATCAAATAAATCAATATAACTTTCCACATTGCTCTAAATTACTCCATAGCAAACACTCTTCCAAGGTCAAAAAATCGCAGTCTTCCATAGCTCTCACAAGTTTTTTCTTTTTTCATTGAGCAGGCTCAATTTGCGCATAGGCTCTGCTGAACACTCTTTATATAGGCTCCATAGATCTTTTCTGCTCTGATACCACATGAAGAAAACTAATAAACAAATAATACACACTCACTCATACAATAAATATCAAAAATATAGAAAAACCAGACATGGTAGAAAAAGCATGAGAGACTTTCCTGTAGTCTCTCATTCTCATGAATTTCATTATTAAAATAATGTTTATGCTGCATATAAATACACAAGGAAGTTGGTCTCAAGATAGTGCATCTATTTTGAACAAACTTGGTTGAGAAAATATCTCAACAACACACTAATCTAGGAGCCTAACTAGTTGGAGAGAATCTCTCAATCAACTAAGCCTAAACTGAATCCTAACCATGAGGAACAAACGCAATCTAGAAAGGTAGGATTAAACCCTAACATTCATGATTTTAATTAATTTAATTATTTGGACTTAAAATTGTTTTTAATGTGAGAGTGAGGTTAACAGAAATTAGAACAAAGCTTGAGACAAAATCAAAGAAATGCACCTTTATTAGATATGGTGTTAATGATTTTGGTTATCGCTTATATAATTATGAAAATCAAAAAATTGTTAGGAGTGTAGATGTCATATTCAATGAAAAGGTCTTGTATAATGATCAAATGCAGGAAAACAAGCAGGAAAAAAAACATAGAATACACAATGCTTGATGAGATCATAGAAAAAGTAAAGGTGTCTAAAAATCATAATGATGAACATTCACAACAACAACAACCACAACAACAATAGGCATGTCAAACACCTGAAAGTGGTGTTAGAAGATCTACTAGGATAAGTAGACCCCATGAACGATACTCTCCTTCATTATATTATGTATTGTTGATTGATTTTAGTCAACCAAAATGTTATGAAGAAGCAATGCATGTAGAAATTTGGAAGAAGTGAGATCTAATCGTGAAAGAAGAGATGGAATCCTTGGTACATAACTATACTTGGGACTTAGTCAGGTTGGCTGCAAGTAAAACAACATTGCAAAATAAATGGGTTTACAGGTTGAAGGAAGAAGATGGAGATAGAAAATGGTATAAATCTAGACTTCTAGTGTTGGGGTTTGCACAGAATAAAGGTATAGACTTGGATGAAATATTTTCTCTCATTGTTAAAATGACTTCAATCAACACTATTTTAAGTCTAGTAGCATCATAAGGTTTTCATATTGAGCAATGAGATGTAAAGACGACCTTTCTCATAGGGGATTTGAAAGAAGAGATATATATGCAACAATGCAAGGATATGGGGTCAAAGGGAAGGAGAAATTAGTGTGTAGGTTGAAGAAGAGCTTGTATGGCTTAAAATAGGCTCCAAGGAAGTGGTATCTAAAATTTGATAGGTTTATGTTGAACAAGGTTATACTAGATGTCACTTAGATCATTGTGTTTATCTCAAAAGGGAAAATGATGGAAGCTATATTATATTGTTATTGTATGTAAATTACATGTTTGTTGCAGGTTCTAACATGCAGGAAATAAATGTGCTCAAAGGAAAATTGGAAAATTCATTTTCAATGAAAGATTTGCATGCTGCAAAGCAAATCCTTGGTATGAAAATAACTAGAGACAGGAAAAATCACAAATTAACATTGTCTCAGAGTGAGTACATATAAAAGGTTCTGGAAAGATTTAATATGCAGAATGAAAAACCAGTTAGTACACCTTTGGCTAGCCATTTCAAACTAAGGAAGGATATGTGTCCCAAGACTCAGGAAGAGATGGATTATATGTCTAAAGTTCCATATGCATAAGCAGTTGGAAGCTTAATGTATGCAATGGTATGCAAAAGGCCTGATATTTCACATGTAGTGGCAGTTGTAAGTAGGTACATGAACAATCCAGAAAAAGAACATTTGATGGTAGTGAAGTGGATTCTCAGGGATTTGAGAGATACCACAAATCAAACATTATGCTTTGGTGGTTCAAACATTGATTTACATGGATATGTTAATGCAGATATGGAAAGTGATAGAGATAACAAGAGGAGCACCACATGGTATGTGTTTACTGTAGGTGGAAGAAATGTCAGTTGGGTTTCAAAAATTCAAAGTGTTGTTGCACTTTCAACGACGGAAGCGGAGTATGTTGCTGCTACAAAGGCTATTCAAGAAATGATTTAGGTGCAAAGGTTTATGGATGACTTGGGTATGAAGCAGGAGATGGGAAGGTTATACAGTGACAGATAGAGTTTCATTCATATTGCAAAGATCTCAACATTTCATTCCAAAACTAAACATATACAACTCAAGTACCATTTCATATAGCCAATGTTGGAAGATGGACAATTTAAGTTGGAAAAGACACTCACTAGCCAGAACCCTGAAGATATGTTATTAAAATTTGTAACCAGGGAGAAACTGAGATTCTGCTAATTTTCAATTGGTCTTCAAGTATGATGATGAATATGAGAAACAACTAGGTCCAAAGTGGAAGAATTGTCTAGCAAATGAAGCAGCGGTGGAGTTGATATAATCAGTCTCCAAGTGGGAGATTGTTGGGTGTGGATCCTGATTATTTTCTTTATTCATAAGTATCACTGTGTTGGACCCCAGTTTGTAATGGGGCAACAATGTCGCCCATTTAATCATCATCGTAGTTCGAGGGTAGCACTCTTGAAGCTAAAAATATATGTAAAATTTCCATGTAAAATATTGTAATTTCGTAGTCAATCTGGGTCATTCATTAGGAAATTGATCTAACAGTAATGTTATGTTAATCTAGTGTTTTTTTCCCCTAGAAGCACTAGTACAAAATGGCTAATTAGTTACTTAAAAAACGACTAAAATTTTCATATAAACGACTATTTTTCAGTCGGTGACCAATAGTAGCTAATTTACAGCATCTTATAATGCAACCAATTTTTCATCTTTTTTAGCTTAGCCATTAATTGGTTGTCTCAATTTTATTATCTAGTAGTATATTTAGTCATTAATTTAGACATTGATTTGGTCATTGATTTTGTCATTGATTTGGTCATGGATTTGGTCATTAATTTAATCATTGATTTGGTCATTAATTATAAATCATTGATTTGGTCATTAATTGTCACAATTAATGACCAAATATATAACAAAATATATTACTAAATGATCACCAAGAAAACCAATTAATGATGAAAGAAATATGATCAGAATGTTGGTCGTGTTATAAGATACTGTAAATTAGCTACTAATAGTCATATTTATGCAAATTTTAGTCATTGTTTGAAACTAATTAATGACCAAAGATATATGACTAAATTTTAGTTGTGTTATAAGATATTGTAAATTAGCTACTAATAGTCGTATATATTCAAAATTTAGTCGTCATTTGTAATCACAAATTTATCATTTGCATTAGTTATTTATATTTTTTGGTAGTATCAAATTCATTATATAAATTACTACTTTAGTAGTTTATATTCATTTTATGTGTTCTCTATTAATAAGCATAAACTACTAATTTAGTAGTTTTAAATTGATTTTGCAACTAAATTAAAAAAGATGGCATACAATCTACATGCTCATATAATATAAAAACGCAAAGTTACATATGTTAATTACAATACTAAGTAATATCAAGTTCAACTATAAATAATTCCAACCACATAGATTATATTATATAAAATGTCGAGTATTACAATATGAGTTTCCAACTTAATATTGGTTGGAGTACAATTTGCACATGAAATAGCGTTTCAACACTTGAAAACATTATCATTGTGTTGCCAAGGCATTGTAGGTGAATTCACCAACTCTGAAGACTTGACCATTAGTCTTTATGTGTGTGTCTTATGTGTGAAATTGGCTCTATGGGTACCAATAGACCAGTTGTCTTCTCTTTCTCTTTAATTTTCATTTTGTCGCTCTAGTGTTATTTTTCTCCTCTTTTTTCAGTTCTTGCTTCTTACCATCAATATTGAGTTCCTTTCCTGAAAAAAGAAATACAATGCAAAGTATAAGACATGAAAGTCGATGAACACTGGAATATAAACTAAAGTAGACTATAAAAGATTTATATGATATATACCTAAACATCAGCAATATTGCTAATGTCGTTTTTCCCCATAAAAACAAGAAACTCAAACAAGTTTTCTTTAGTTGGACAATAGTGGCCACTATGTGGCCAGATGACTGATATAAACAAAGAAAATAAAATGTCACCATAGAATAAATTGTGTACCTACTATGTTTCCAGTGTACAACATTTGTTCATGAAATGTTATCTTCAACTAAATTAATAAATGTAAATAGACGCAAACATTTCTATCCCAATATTTTGAATTCCCATGCTTATGGTACATTGCAATTTTGATTTTATCCAACATAATCAAACATATTGGAGCTAGCAATTTCTATTAAGAATGTCTCATGCTCCACTTTTGTAGTTGTATCGTTTCCTCTATAGTTATCTTTAAGAAGCAGTGACACTTCAACAATAAAACTGATCAGTAGAAATCTAATGGCTGGAGAAAAGTATTGCTGATACAAGATTACAACAAGAAACTAAAAAAAATAAAGACAAGACTTTGTAAATTGTGATACTAACCAGGAATATAGCTTCAACATAGTAATCTTCAATTGTCAGCGTATTATTTCAGGGGAAAAGGAATCTAATTCCCAGAAGCCAAAAAATTATGTATGCCCCTCATTTTCCCTGTAATTAATTGAGCAAAATTAGCACATGCAATTTCCATTTAGAATCTCCGAAATGATTCTATAAATATTCAAATCAAACTTAATGTTACTCATCCATTTTTCTCTAATTCAAACAAAACTAAATATGCTAACTTGTTTTTGAGTTGGAGAATTATGTAATTCATTGTGTCCAAAATCATTGCTTATTATCATGACAATTTTTTTTAATGATCAGGCAATGGGCCTATATTTGATCATAATACATATTTTTGAGAATATATTCCATTTATCTTATTCAAAGTTAAATTTCCTTCCAGTTTATGACGTTCAAACAAACCGAAATCTTTTTCCTTTATCAAGTCATTGTTGTATTATATTACGAAACGAGCAGCTACGTAATGAAGTTATTAGTGGTGGAATACTAATAAATCAAAAATACATGAAAAAAAATAGCACCACTATGTCCTAGGAATGCCAAGTCTTTATCCTCTTGGTTGGAAATATTACTTCATGAAAACAACACATTTGATAGAGAACTTTTTTGAAACTAACCAACACCAGTGTATCCAACAAAAATGACATTTCTATTGGCATGCCCTTAAAATGTGTGGAAGTATCGAACATGCGTACTGCACTTCCCAATACACACTCCTCTTTCTTCATGTGTCTTCATAGGGAGCCCTCAAGCTCGATACTCTTGCAAGTACTGCTACAAAGTTCTAGCTCTAAAGGCACTCAGATTTCAAATAGATGAATGTATTGCATCTTGGTTCTAAATGATAGACACAATGATGGAAGCATCCACTAAATCTAAGCTCGATTATATGCCTCTATGAAATAGCATTAAGGAAAATATTTATATAAAGCTTTAGGTCCAACTCAACATGGACAAAGAAACAAGGTTTGACTTAAAATCGGGCAAGACTTAAGAGTTAATTCAGGAAATTTGGTGAAAAAAAAACTTGGACAAAGCTTTTATTTTTTAATTGTCAAGTTTTACCCGATTCTTGCCCAAGCCCAAGTCAGATCATGAGATAGTTCTGCTCGATTCTGAGTTAGACCTTGAATTTTGTCCAAGTTAAGCTTCGACTCCATTTAATCTGCTTAGATTTAGATCCCAGCTGAGTCAGACTAGCCAAGTAACCTCAGTTGAATTTGGTAACTACGACTACAAGTATCTTTACCCGTTTAGGTAACAATGGCCCAAACCTGGTATGAAAAATAAATACAATGTGATGAATCATTTCTTATGATTTAGGATTGATACATTTGAGATGATGGAAATGTTATGTTGTCATGTATGGATAGGGTTGACAAGGATATGGTGAAATTTTCAAAGGCTGTAGGTTGTCACAAATAATGATATGGTAATTCAAGACTAGTTGGCTTCCTATGATCATTTTTTATTATACTTATAGGACCATTTATTGCAGATGTGTTGGAAAAGGTATCAAAAGGTTTGTGTTAGGTCATTTTTTAGTTCAAATATTGTTAAAATTAGCAACTAGGATCAAACTCCATGTGGGTGTTCTTATTTATGGTAGCTGATATTTTTCTTGGATTCCTCTCATCGAGAGGTGTAGGATTGATCTAAAGATCATGCGATTCCGACATGTATTCAAGGAGATATGGATTTATTTATGTTATTTGACAATTTGTCAAGTTCGGCTAGCAACCAAATTACCCCAACTTGTCCTCAACGTTTTATTATAAATAGAAGAGGTCTTCAAGTCATTATGTACACATACTTCTCCTAAGATCTCTCTCCACTTGTTTGGGTTTGGTGGCTACATAGATCAAAAAGGAGAAGCCCTAGACGCAGTGAAGAAAGGGTCTTCTAAGAGAGCCCTAGATGCAGTGAAGAAAGGGTCTTCTAAGAGAGCCCTAGACACAAAACTAAAGATCCCTAGCCGTAGTCTTAAGGGGAGATCTTTTTGCAGGTAAGAGGAGATCTATACGCTATCAAGAGGGAGTTATATTTGCAACTCAAGGAGGAAGTCTAGTCGTTGCTCTAAAAGGAGATCTGACCATTCCCTCAATGTAGTCACAAAGTATGTATAGCCACTATCTTGGAGGTGCCCTAATGTTCTAAATGCAGGCCTTATTGCGTAGCAACAAGAGGCCTAATCAATAGCCCTAATCTATTGTCAAGAGAGACCCATATGTAGTCTTTTGAAGCTCCTATTTGCTGTCATTAAAAGACCTTATAAGCAGCTCTCTTAGCTGCAATTGGAGAGGCCCTAACCACCAAAATATGAAGGCCTAAAGTCGTAGTGGGAGGAGCCCTTATCACGGCATGCAAGGGACCCTTAGATGCAACTAGAAAATTGAACCTAACCACAGCAAAAAGGAGTATCTCATCAGCGTGAAGGGTCACATTGTTGTAGGTGAGAGCATGGTATAATGCAAGGTTGTTTGGGCATGTTAGCATCGTTCTTGAACTCAATTTGAAGGGCAGAAGTATCTGCAAAAATGAGCTAGGATTGGTTTTTAAGGGATGTTTGGATCACTATTTAAAGGGATCAAAGCTACAGTCCACTGCTGGGCTAGCCAAAGGCCATAACCAGCAGTTGGAGGCCTTTTAGTAGCTGTGTTCAGAAGGTAAGCAACCCTATAAGGCAACGTATCATTGGAGGACTATATGAAGGCTATCCAGTAAATAGATGAATTGTGGGGTGTGTTTAGGATGTTGTAGCACTCAGAGCCTGTGCCCTAACTAGTGACCAGGTCTACCATGAAATGCTCCAGTCCTTGCAACATATGAAAGGTACCAGATTAGCAACCTTGTCATGATTAGTGAAGCAATGAAGGAACTACATATCTTCAGTACTTGATATCATAATTGCAACCTCATTGTGTCATTATCATAGAGAAGATCTTTGATCTCCTATTTGGCAAGTCAAGTATTGACTTCAAATCATTGTACTCTATCTCTTTCTCTCTACTGGACTATTGAAGAATATAAGAAGAATTGATCAAGGGTTTCCCCACATTGGGGTTTGTCCCTGGCTGGTGCCACATCTTGTGTCCTCTTGTCTTGGCTTGCCCTCTATTGTTTATTTTTATGTTCAATCTACACTTTACTATCATGTTAATGTGATTGCTAATATGAATATTGTCATTGGGATAATATGAAAAATTGAAGTAGATTTCTCTAAGCATATAACATACCAAAATTTAATAGATATTGTTAAAATTGACAACTAGGGCCAAAATCCATGTGGGTCTTCTTATTTATGGAAACTGATATTTTTCTTGGATTCCTCTCATCGAGAGGTGTAGGATTGTGATTCTGACATGTGTTCATGGAGATATGAATTTATTTATGTTATTTGACAATTTGTCAAGGTCGGCCAGCAACCAAATTACCCCAACTTGTCCTCAACGTTTTATTATAAATAGAATAGGTCTTCAAGTCATTTTGTACATACACTTCTCCTAAGATCTCTCTCCACTCATTTAGGTTTGGTGGCTAGAGAGATCAAGAGGGAGAAACCCTAGACACAGTGAAGAAAGGGTCTTCTAAGAGAGCCCTAGACACATAACTAAAGAGCCATAGTCGTAGTCTTATGGGGAGATCTTTTTGCAGGTAAGAGGAGATTTATACACTGACAAGAGGGAGTTATATTTGCAGCTCAAGGAGGAAGTCTGGTCATTGCTCTAAAAGGAGATATGACCATGCCCTCAACGAAGTCACAAAGTATGTAAAACCGCTATCTTGGAGGTGCCCTAATGTCCTAAACGCAGGCCTTATTCCGCAGCAACAAGATGCGTAATCAACAGCCCTAATTTGCTTTCAAGAGAGACCCATACGTAGTCATGTGAAGTTCCTATTTGCTGTCATCAAAAGACCTTATACACAGCTCTCTTGGCCGCAATTGGAGAGGCCCTAATGACCAACATATGAAGGCCTAAACCCATAGTTAGACGAGCCCTTATCACAACATGTAGGGGACCCTTAGACGCAGCTAGAAAAGTGAACCTAGCCGTAGAAAAAAGAAGTATCTCATCAGTGTGAAGGGTCACATTGTTGTAGGTGACAACATGGTATAATGCAAAGTTGCTTCGGCATGTTAGCGTTGTTCTTGCGCTTGATTTCAAGTGCAGAAGTATCCACAAAAAGGAGGAGTTAGGGATTGATTTTTAAGGGTTGTTTGGATCACTGTTTGAAGGGATCAACGCTACAGTCAACTACTGGGCTAGGCCAAATGCCATAGCCAACAGTTGGAGGCATTTTAGTAGCTGTATTCAGAAGGTAAGCAATCCTATAAGGCAGTGTATCATTAGAAGAATGTATGAAGGCTATCCACAGTAAATAGATGAATTGTGGGGTGTGTTTAGGGTGTTGTAGCACTCAAAGCTTGTGCCCTAACCAGTGACCAGGTCTGTCGTGAAATGCACCAGTCCTTGCAGCATATGAAAGGTGCCAGATTAGTAGCCTTGTCATGATTAGTAAAGCAACGAAGGAACTGCATATCTTCAGTACTTGATATCAGAATTGAAACCTCATTATGTCATTGTCACAGAGAAGATCTTTGATCTCCTATTTGGCAAGTCAAGTATTGACTTCAAATCATTGTACTCTATCTCTTTCTCTCTGCTGGACTATTGAAGAATATAAGAAGAATTGATCAAGGGTTTCCCCACATTGGGGTTTGTCCCTAACTGGTGCCACATCTTGTGTCCTCTTGTCTTGGCTTGCCTTCTATTGTTTATTTTTATGTTCAATCTACACTTTACTATCATGTTGATGTGATTGCTAATATGAATATTGTCATTGGGATAATATGAAAAATTGAAGTAAATTTCTCTAAGCATATAACATACCAAAATTTAACAGATATTGTTAAAATTGACAACTATGACCAAAATCCATGTGGGTCTTCTTATTTATGACAGCTGATATTTTTCTTATATTCCTCTCATCGAGAGGTGCAGGATTGATCTAAAGAGCACCCGATTCCGACATGTAATCATGGAGATATGAATTTATTTGTGTTGTGCGACAATTCATCAAGGTCAACCAGCAACCAAATAACCCCCTCTTGTGCTCAATGTTTTAGTATAAAATGAGATGGCTTGATATTCATTTAGACACACACTTCACTCTTGATTTCTCTCCACTTGTTTTGGGTTTTAGTGGCAAGAGAAATCTAAGAGGATGAGGCCCTAAACGCAGGTCTAGAAGGAGACCCTCTACACAACAAAAGAAGGATGCCCTAGCTACTATCATAATGAAGCCTAGCAGCAGGTCTTATGAAGGTTTCACCGCAGTTCAAAGGGAGATTTATCCACTATTTAGGGGAGCTTCAATACACAACAAGGTAGCCCTAATCTTGGATCCCTAGCCGCAGATCTAAGGAAGGGTTATAGCCCACTTTAGAGGAGCCATAGTTGATGTAATAATGTGCCCTAACTGTAGTCTATTCATAGATCAACACAGTCATGATGCCTTAACCGTATACGTTATTATGAAAGGGTTTCTAGTCATGGAGGATAGCCCTAAGACATAGCAAAGAGGCTAAGACCGCAAGGTAGTTTGGGGACTGTGTTAAGTTCTCATGGAAGAATATACAAGCTACTGTTAGGTGGCTGAAGAGCTGGCTTGAGGGTCAAGTTTCAATAGAGGATAACATAGATCTGTGGGGTAGTTTTAAGGTAGCTTATCTATGGGTTTGTGTGGGCTGTAGGTATAGGAGGAGAGATGTTATGGGAATCCTAAACACTATTGTTCTAAACATGTTAAGTTGTTGTTGTGCTAGGCCACAGGCCATAGCACCACAGATGGGCTTGCATAGGGCAGCTAAGCATCTTCATATCAATGTAGCAAAGGAGGGGCTATCCTTAAGTATGCCATAGCCCTTCAAGGGTTGTTTGGGAGTATGATTGGATGAGTTTAAGGCTACAACCATATTCCCTAACTAGACAGTCACAATCAACTATATGCAATCAAGGTTAGAGCAGCTAGGATCACTTTGATGTTGCTGCCTATGTATGAGGGTTAGTAGGACTGTCTTGATGGCCCAAACAGTACTTGATGAAGAGTGTACCATCTACCATCCAACGTAGCAAACAGAGACCCTAAACAGTGACCTTATACAGTCCATGATAATATGTGACAACAAGGTGCTGCATGAAGTTTGAATGCTGCTCCATAATGATGGAAATCATAACGAAGTGTAGTGTAGCATGAGTGTGCTGCATAGAGATAATAAATGCTACTACGAGATGTAGCATGATGGGCACAGTGAGGTACAGTATGAGGCAGCACTGGTAGGTGCAGCATGATGATAAGGTGTAGCAGTATGATGTGTGCAACATGGTAAAGAGGTCGAACATGATGATTGGGTGCAACACAGTGAGGTGTAGCATAGTGAGGAGCAGCATGGTAATGGAGTCACATTGGATCAGTGGAAGCAGTATGCCTTCCACTCAACTCAGATCAACTACCTCTTATGCTATCTTCTTAGAGAATATCTCTGCTCTTATTTAGATAAGTCAACATGTTGACTTCTGATGTATATGTACTATCTGTGTGTGTGTGTTGAACTTCACTTCACTCTTGATTTTTCTCCACTTGTTTTAGGTTTTAGTGGCAAGAGAAATCTAAGAGGATGAAGCCCTAAATGTAGGTCTAGAAGGAGACCCTATATGCAGCAAAAGAAGGATGCCCTAGCTGTTGTCATAATGAAGCCTAGCCATAGGTCTTGTGAAGGTTTGGTTGTAGTTCAAAGGGAGATCTATCTACTGTTTAGGGGAGCTTCAATACATATCAAGGTAGCCCTAATATTGGAGCCCTAGCCGCAGATCTAAGGAAGGGTTATAGCCCAACTTTGGAGGAGCCATAGCTGATGTAATAACATGCCCTAGCTACAGTCTATTCATAGATAAACACTGTCATGATGCCCTAACCCTATACGTTGTTATGGAAGGGTTTCTAGTCATGGAGGACAACCCTAAGACGCAACAAAGAGGCTAAGACAATGAGGCATTTTGGGGACTGTGTTAAGTCCTCATGGAAGGATATACGAGTTGTTGTTAGGTGGTCGAAGAGCTGTCTTGAGGGCCGAGTTTCAACAGGGGATAACACAGATCTGTGGGGAAGTTTTAAGGTAGCTTATACATGGGTTTGTGTGGGTCGTAGGTACAGGAGAAGAGTTTTTATTGGAACCCTAAACGATGTTGTTCTAGACATGTTAAGTTGTTGTTGTGCTAGGCCACAGGCCATAGCACCACATATGGGCTTGTGTAGGACAGCTAAGGACTGTCATATCAATGTAGCAAAGGAAGGGCTATCCTTAAGTATGACGCAGTCCTTCAAGGGTTGTTTGGGAGTCTGATTGGAAGAGTTTAAGGCTACAACCATATGCCCTAACTAGACAGTCACAATCAGCCATATGCAATCAAGGTTGGAGTAGCTAGGATCAGTTCGATGTTGTTGCCTATGTATGAGGGTTGGTAGGACTGTCTTGATGGCCCAAACAGGCCTTGATGAAGGTTGTTCCATCTACCATCCAACGCAACAAACAGAGACCCTAAACAGTGACCTTATACAGTCCATGATAAGATGTGACAACAAGGTGCAACGTGAAGTTTGAATGCTACTCCATAATGATGGGCATCATAACGAAGTGCAGTGTAGCATGTTGTGTGCTGCACAATGATAATAAATGCTACTATGAGATGCAGCATGATGGGCACAGTGAGGTACAATATGAGGCAGCAATGGTAGGTGCAACATGATGATAAGGTGTAGCAGTATGATGTGTGTAGCATGATAAATAGGTCTAGCATGATGATTGGGTACAGCACACTGAGGAGCACCACAGTGATGGAGTCACCTTGGATCAGTGGAAGAAGTATGCCTTCCACTCAGCTCAGATCAACTACCTTTTATGCTATCCTCTTAGAGAAGATCTATGCTCTTATTTAGATAAGTCAATATGTTGAATTCTAATGTATATGTACTATCTCTATCTCTCTCTTTGCTGAACTATTGAAGAACATATAAGAAGAATTGATCAAGGGTTTCCCCACATTGGGGTTTGTCCCTGGCTAGCACCACATCTTGTGTCCTCATCTTGGCTTGTCTTCTGCGATATATGTTTATGTTCTATCTGCGTTTTACTATCATGCTAAATGTGATTGCTAATCTGGAATTGATATTGCACTAATATGGAAAATTGAAGTAAATTTGCTATCAGCATAGAACATACCTAAAATTAACAGATATCAACCCTAATGAACAATGTAGTTTTAGGCATATAACAACATGAGTTTCCAGAATTACTATACAAAATTTAAGTGATTGATACTCACTGCCTTGAGATCTTATTATCGACATAAAAGGAAAAAGTATATGTGTACTAAACAAAGTGATAATCTAATATGAAGCTTCCCATAAGTGTTGTTAATTGTCATTGGAATTATCTTATCATTGATTTGATTTTTACTTTGGAAAATTATGAACCTTATCTCAATGATCATTTTGAGTCATCCAGAGTTAAGTACTTGATTGACTATCATGCCCGGAATCACTTGGATAGTTCACCAAATACCATGGCTCAAGATTTGTGGTACTGTATGTAATTCCTAGTTTGCATGGAAGGAGATGGATTTCATAGTTATGGGTAATGTTGTACATTATGCACGGTTGTCTACCCATATGCTAAATGTACTTCCTCAAGCTAAATGGTTTACACATTATGGGCAACAACATACAAACCTATGGGACAATATTTCTCACAGGGAATGAAAATTGAATGTTTCCTTTAGTCTGGGCCACTAGATGTCAAATATTGACTTGACATATCAAAATGACCTCATGTAAGCACCTGCATGGTCAATAATGACTTACGTGGTTTATTACTCAAGCTGGTGTCATGATGCTTGTTGCATGACTTGTGTGATTTATTAGTCAAGCTAGTGTCATGGTGCATGTTGCATGAATTGCATGGGTTTTGTTGCATGAAATGAAAGGCCCTTGCCTCATGCAATAAATTTATCCCATGGTGTTTCCTATACCTATGTCTTAGTACCCTTTTGCATAGGTCCTAACCTATGGTTTTGCTAAAATTACTACACAAATGTTGGTTTCTAATATATGTAAATATATTACAGGGGAGCTTACCTTGATAGTTATTGGAAATCTGTTTGGAACAATTGGAAACAACAATATTCAGTTATCTATAACAAAATTATCCTATTTAGACCAGACTTGTCACTTGTTTGCATTCCAAAAATGTATTGAAGATTAAAATACAGCCCTGAATAGATATTGAACTCATCAAAAGGTGTACCATTGTTTTAATAAAAATATTGGCACAAATCATGTTGAAAGACCTGTGGCAAATCTACAGGCATACAAGCATCTTAGTTTAGAGTGTAAAAAGTCTTGTTGACTGCTCAATGACAGGTTATAAATATTGTTTATGTCCAGTTAAGGAAGCAACCATTAATAGTAAGAATAAATACAGTGAAGAGAAATCTAATCCTGTAGGTTTATACTCTCTTTCAATTGGGTATATCTTTGTTTTACTGTGTATTGTTATCACTTGAATCCTTGTGATTTCATGTTGCTGAAAGTATCAAAGAGAATGTATAGTGTGGAGTGTATGAATACAGGTAGAAGGAATCAACCTAGATACTTCTAGAAACGAAGGGTTGGAGAGGGAACACGTGGTAGTTTCCAATTTCTTATGGATAATGGATTGTGTTACATCTTTTGCAGCCAGTAGAGCACATTTGCAATGCCACAACTTCCACAAAGTCTTGTCATACAGAGTAATAACTGCATAAACAAATTTAGACTTCCAACATATTTGACCCCTAAAGAACTTCCAAATTTCTGGAAATGGTTGGAGTTGTATTCAAGACAAATCTTTGAGCTTCCATGGGATGACTGTGCTTGTGGAGGTCTGTCTCTGAGTATTAGTCACATATAATCACTATGTAATGGCCTATGTATCCGACATCTCTCATCAGATTGTGTGTGATTTTAAGGTTGTAATGAATAACTTAAGTTGACAGAAATGTTCTCCATGTTCAACATTTCACTTGTAAGTGGTAGATGGATCGACTCTTGTATCAATTGTGCACACAAAATTTCTCTAAAGTAATAAGCCTAGAAAGTGAACAATTGACCTAAAGGTTTAAAGAAATCAAGGGTTTCCTATGTGGCACATTACAACGAGTATTATCATCTTATACTAATATTTCCTTCTTTCAATTGGTGAATATTATCCAACGAACCATTCTCAGATAAGCATCTTCATTTGGTTACGAGTGGCATGATAGAGGTAGATGAAGCATGGGTTGGTTTCAAAGAGATGAGTTGGTGCACAGAAATGAAGAGACAAAAGAAGTTGCCTTCTACAAAGTTTGCAAAGGAGAAGGAAAATTAACATGCAAAGCTTGTGTTGCACAAAATGGTTCAACAACTAATAAAGTTGCATCTTTTGCAGCCAGTAGAGCACATTTGCAATGCCACAAGTTCCACAAAATCTTGTCACATAGATTAATAGCTGCACAAATAAATTGACACTCCCAACATATTTGACCCCAAAAGAACTTCCAAATTTGTGGAAAGGGTTGGTGTTGTATTCAAGATAGCTCTTTGAGCTTCCCTGGGACGATTATTCTTGTGGATGTCTGTCTCTTAGGATTAGTCAGATATAATCACTATGTAATGGCCTATGTATCCGACATCTCTCATCAATTTGTGTGTGATTTTAAGGTTGTTATGAACAACTTAAGTTGACAGAGATGTTCTCCATGTTCAACAGTTCACTGGTAAGTGATAGATGGATCACTCTTGTATCAACTATGCACACAAAATTTCTCTAAAGTAATAATCCTAGAAAGTGAACAATTGACCTAAAGTTTTGAACAAATCAAGGGTTTCCTATGTAGCACATTACAACAAGTTGTATCATCTTATACTAATATTGCCTTCTATCAATTAGTGAATACTGTCCAATGAACCATTCTTAGATAAGCAACTTCATTTGACTACGAGTGGCATGATAGAGGCAGATGAAGCATGGGTTGGTTTCAAAGAGATGAGTTGGTGCACACAAATGAAGATAAAAAAGGATTTTCCTTCTACAAAGTTTGCAAAGGATAAAGCAAATTAACATGCAAATCTTGTGTTGCACAAAATGGTTCAACAACTAATAAAGTGACATCTTTCACAACCAGTAGAGCACATTTGCAATGCCACTACTTCCACAAAGTCTTGTCACGTAGAGTAATAATTGCACAAATAAATTGAGACTCCCAACATATTTGACCCCTAAAAAACTTCCAAATTTCTGGAAATGGTTGGAGTTGTATTGAAGAGAGATATTTGAGCTTCCATGGGATGATTATGCTTGTGGAGGTCTATCTCTGAGTATTAGTCAGATATAATCACTATGTAATGGCCTATGTATTCGACATCTCTCATCAGTTTGTGTGTGATTTTAAGGTTGTTATGAATAACTTAAGTTGACAGAGATGTTATCCATGTTCAACAATTCACTTGTAAGTGATAGATGGATTGACTCTTGTATCAACTATGCACACAAAATTTTCTCTAAAGTAATAAGCCTAGAAAGTGAACAATGGACCTAAAGGTTTGAACAAATCTAAGGGTTTCCTATGTGGGACATTACAACAAGTTTTAACATCTTATACTGATATTTTCTTCTATCAATTAGTGAATAATATCCAATGAATCATTCTCAGATACGCAGCTTCATTTGACTATGAGGGGCATGATAGAGGCAAATGAAGCATGGGTTGGTTTAAAAGAGATGAGTTTGTGCACATAAATGAATCCAATGAATCATTCTCAAATAAGCATCTTTATTTGACTATGAATGGAATGATAGAGGTAGATGAAGCATGGGTTGCTTTAAAAGAGATGAGTTGGTGCGCAAAACTGAAGAGACAAAAGAAGTTTCCATCTACAAAGTTTGCAAAGGAGAAGGCAAATTAACATGCAAATCTTGTGTTGCACAAAATGGTTCAAAAACTAATAAAGTTACATCTTTCGCAGCAAGTAGAGCACATTTGCAGTGCCACAACTTCCACAAAGTCTTGTCACATAGAGTAATAGCTGCAAAAGTAAATTGAGACTCCCAACATATTTGACCCCTAAAGAACTTCCAAATTTCTGGAAATGGTTGGAGTTGTATTCAAGCCAGATCTTTGAGCTTCGATGGGATGATTATGCTTGTGGAGGTCTGTCTCTAAGTATTAGTCAGATATAATCACTATGTAATGGCCTATGTATCCAACATCTCTCATCAATTTGTGTGTGATTTTAAGGTTGTTATGAATAACTTAAGTTGACATAGATATTCTCCATGTTCAACAATTCACTTGTAAGTGATATATGGATCGATTCTTATATCAACTGTCCACACAAAATTTCTCTAAAGTAATAAGCCTAGAAAGTGAACAATTGACCTAAAGGTTCGAACAAATCAAGGGTTTCCTATGTGGCACATTACAAAAAGTTTTATCATCTTATACTAATATTGCCTTCTATCAATTAGTGAATACTATCCAATGAATCATTCTTAGGTAGCAGCTTCATTTGACTACGAGTGGCATAATAGAGGCAAATGAAGCATGGGTTGGTTTCAAAG
Source organism: Pinus taeda (assembly GCA_000404065.3). Classification (NCBI taxonomy): domain Eukaryota; kingdom Viridiplantae; phylum Streptophyta; class Pinopsida; order Pinales; family Pinaceae; genus Pinus; species Pinus taeda. The sequence goes on from APFE030345571.1 coordinate 107,197, forward strand.
AGATGAGTTGGTGCACAGAAATGAAGAGAAAAATGGAGTTGCATTCTACAAAGTTTACAAAGGATAAAGAAAATTAACATGCAAAGCTTGTGTTGCACAAAATGGTTCAACAACTAATAAAGTGACATCTTTCGCAACCAATAGAGCACATTTTCAATGCCACAACTTCCAAAAAATCTTTTTACATAAAGTAATAGCTGCACAAATAAATTGAGACTCCCAACATATTTGACCCCTAAAGAACTTCCAAATTTCTGGAAATGGTTGGAGTTGTATTCAAGACAGATATTTGAGCTTCCATGGGACAATTATGCTTGTGGAGGTCTGTCTTTGAGTATTAGTCAGATATAATCATTATGTAATGGCCTATGTATCTGACATCTCTCATCAATTTGTGTGTGATTTTAAGTTTGTTATGAATAGCTTAAGTTGACAGAGATGTTCTCCACGTTCAAAAGTTCACTTGTAAGTGATAAATGGATTGACTCTTATATCAACTGTGCACACAAAATTTCTCTAGAATAATAAACCTAGAAAGTGAAAAATTGACCTAAAGGTTTGAAGAAATCAAGGGTTTCCTATGTGGCACATTACAACAAGTTTTATCATCTTATACTAATATTGCCTTCTATCAATTAGTGAATACTATCCAATGAATCATTCGCAGATAAGCAGCTTCATTTGAATACGAGTGGCATGATAGAGGTAGATGAAGCATGGGTTGGTTTCAAAGAGATGAGTTGGTGCATAGAAATGAAGAGACAAAAGAAGTTGCCTTATACAAAGTTTGCAAAGGATAAGGAAAATTAGCATGCAAAGCTTGTGTTTCACAAAATGGTTTAACAACTAATCAAGTTACATCTTTCATAGACAGTAGAGCACATTTGCAGTGCCACAAATTCCACAAAGTCTTGTCACATAGAGTGATCCAAAATGGATCCTAAAAACCCTCCAAGTCTTCAAAAACCAAAAACTATCGCAGAGGATGAACCTTTGAAAATGGCGGAAAACACTACCGAGAGTGAAAAACATGAATAAACAACGAAAAACAGAGCTATCGAAGGTCAAAAGAACAATGCATAGGAGCCGTTGGATCTGGCCGATCAACGGTCTAGATCCGATCGACATATCGCAATTGGAGATGGCAAGCGAAGGCTGTCATGTGAAAGTTGTGACAGCGATCAGCGCGGGTCAACGAGGATTGTCAATCAAGCACGCAGATCGATGGCCCAGGTTAACTCGCAATATCGTGTTGGAAAAATATAATGAAGCACTTACCAAAGGCCCGAGGACTATGCGATATGTGATATCACAATATCGCATCAGAGCAATACAAAAGAGCGGGGCTGATACATACGTGACTTGCGATAAAGCCGAACCCGACGGGTCTTATGGGTCAAAATATATATATATATCTTGAGTTCCGTAAAAATGATTTTTTCAATGTAAATTGGCGTTTTCGTTAAATAAATGAAATTAAAAGGAAATGCGAATTAGGCAATAAAACGAACTCGAAAGGGTTTTTGTATGCAGTGATATGTGTTTTGAGTTCCGAAACGAGTGGGATTTCGGACGGGCCTTAGGTGGTAAGTAGTAATGGCCGGGCTCTGCCCAAGCCCATACACTGGCTGCCACGTGGCCAGGCACCAGAGAGAGAAAACCACCCTTTTCGGGCGGGTAATATCCAGGCGCGTAAGCCACCTGAAATCAATAATAACCGTTGGATTAACGATGACTTGCGATAGCGCCCAAAGTCGGATCCGAAGGGATTATAAGGCAAAATTGATAATATTTCAGGTCCAATAGACTGTGTTTGGGCGGATTTTCCCATGTTTTTGTGTATTTCTCTGTGAAAATAGAAAACAACTGTTTTGGAGATTTCTAAAGCACCAATGGTTCCTTCCTTTGCAGAACAGGTGGTCACCATCCCTAAAGACGTTACACCATGATTGGTTAATGCTTAGAAGGGGTTTGAACCAATGTTCCACCAAGGTTCCGGGACGAGGGGGCGAGGGAGCGAGGGGGGGCGGGAGCGGCCTATGCAAAAGCTCCCTACCATTTTTTAGGAAACGTGGGGGAGTGTCAGGGTCTTAAAAA